>CANYCX011962162.1:0-14368 GCA_948193385.1 Breynia disticha f. nivosa | reverse complement strand
TTTTCATTTTAGTCCTTCTTCTTTCACTCTAACCATTCTAATCCCTTGTCTCTTATTCCTTTTATTTTATCTCTAACAAATTAATATAAATAATCTATCATTCTCTAATTATATACATGTTAATGAATTGCATAATGATTTTAAGGTTCTAAGTATATTTTATTGACTTTTTCAATCAATTTTTTTTTGCTCTTTTCTCTCTAATTCCTTCTCTATTAATTAAATTATTATAGATTTTGTATTTAACTCTATATGTATTTCTCTTGTATTCATCAAATAATTTAATGAATGCACAATCAAATATGCTCTAATTATATACATGTCAATGAAATGAATGTTAGTTTAGGTTTCAAGGTCTCTAGGTTTGAGATTTGACAGAATTAATATGAACAGGCTGGAAAAAACTTAAAGTGTTGTCAAATGAAGATACAATCAGCCTCTAGATGTGATTGTTCGCCCATGATAAACGAGATTCTCAGTAATGTGTGGCACACCATATGTTGAATTATAACTCTAAATCCTTGTTGTAAATCACTCAATAAATATATATGATAGCCATAAAACTTCATAAACAACATATCACATGCCACGATACTTGCCTCTATTAATGATCTGGCTACCGTCGTTTGCTTTTTGTTGTGCGAAGATATAAGATTATTTCCCAAGAAGATGGAGTAGCATGTGATGGACTTACTAGTTTCAAGGCAATTAGCATAATGTGCATCAGAAAAACACTCCATTTTTTATGATGAACTGATGCTATAATACAACGCTAAGTGCAGGGAACTCTTCAAATAAGACACATGACTCACTTGGTTGGGGAAAAGTAAGGAGGGGGAGTTGTACTTTTTTGGAAGTGTACAATTTTGTCTTGCTTGGCTGCATTTCTGAATTCAACTTCCCAGGAAGTCAAATTCCCTACTTCCCCTATACAAGGGAAATTAATTACCTAGCAAAACCTAGTTAAGTTGAACTTCCCTAAGGAAGTTCAACAAATTTTACCATTATATTTCTGAATTTATTTCATAAAATATCTAATTAGTTATTGATGAGGACAATTAGGTAAATATTAATATTAATTTGGAAAAAATAATAAATATTATCTACTTCCTAGGAAATACAATTTGAAACAAACAACATTTATTCTTACTTCTTGAAAAGTTAATTCCCAGAAAATACAACTTCTAGTAAAATGAACTTCCTAGGAAGTCTACTCATTTGAACCAAGTGAGGCCACAATCTGTAAAGCTCCAGCTAAATGTGATTCCATGGGTTGGTGCATAAATTGATTGAGGTGATTCACGATATAGCTTATGTTTGGCATTGTGAAATTCAAATAAAGTAACCTCCCTAGAAACCTCACCTCCTATACTAATTAGAATCTCCAAGAAAAGAGGTCCATTGTCTACTAAATAATATACTATTTGAGTTAATTAATAGAATCAAGGCTTCCTTTATAAGACGAGGAGATTTATAAGAGATCTCTAATAAGTCTAAGATGTACTTTCGTTGCTAAATAAAGATTCTAGAGGTAGAACATGAAACCTCTACTCCTATAAAGCACACAACCTTGCCTAGATCTTTTATGGTCAGTTCTTTGTGAAGATAAGCTTTAGGATTTTTAATAGAAGACAAGTTTCTTCCAACAATTAATGTCATCCAAATAATGCTAAAATTTCTTTCTTGCCAGTAGTGACCATAGTGACTAGACAAGGATTGTGAACTATCTACAGAAAAACATAACTGATTAGTTTTATAGTGAACTCAACATGCATGCATTCACAAAATGCCTGGTTAAAGTCATAAAGTGACATTTCCAATTTGCATAGCTATCTTGGAATTTTATTTAAGTGACTCTTATGAAGTCTCATTTAAATCTCCTCATGTAGAAAACCTTGCAAGAATGTATTATTCATATTGATATGATGTAATTCCCACTATTTAACTATAGATAAATTGATGAGAGTTCAAATAGTTATTTACTCTACCGTTGGATAAAAGCAACCATGGAAATCAACTCATTCCTTTTTTTCATATCCTTATGCAACGAGCCTAGACTTAGGCTTGTGAATACTCCCATAAGGATTAAGCTCAATCTTAAATTTCCAAGCACTACCTAATGCCTTCTTACCAAGAGGTAGATATATCATAAAAGGTCAATATGTGATTATCCTCTAATGCTTTTAACTTTTTCTCCATAGATTGCACCCAAATATGGTCCATCCTTGTTTGTTTGTAATTAAATGGTTACTGCATCTGCAATGTTTACTTATAAGTGTGTTATGCTGTGGTAATATGAAAATGGAAGATGTAGGTGGTAAATCTGGCAATGTGTTTAATGATTTTGTAGGTTTTTTGGGTTGACTCATATTGCCTAGGAAAATAATGCACATGAGATACATATTATGTCAACCATTTATGAGTTGTTTGAACCATGTAACTTCTTTATGACTTCTCAATGCTATGATCAAGTTTAATTACATTAGGTGAACGTAAAGGTAAAAATTACTTAGTATCTTCAGATGGGATGGATACAGTTGGATAAGAGAACACATGACTAATGTAAAGAACATTAACTTTAGGTGATGTAGAAGATGTAGTACCTATATCAATAGAAGATGTATGTTGTAGAAAACAAGAAGATGGCAAAGGTGAATATGAATAAACAAAAAATAGACTAGGTGGAAAACAAAATGAAGGAGGATCAGACACATCAGCAACAATTCTAATTTTAAAACGAAAATCAATCTCACCAAACAACACATCATGAGATATCACTATCCTCTTCAAATGAAAACCCTAAATCTTATATCGTGTCTATCCTGTCACAAAAACAAGGATTACTCCCTTTTCTCCTTATAGAGCAAACTTATATGGCTTAGCTCCAAGAGAAGTGTCATAAATCAAACAACTAAATACAATAAGCATGGTATTATCTGCTTTCTTATGATAGAGCCATTCATATGGGCACATCTAGTAGAGGAGTGTTAGTGGACCCCTCAGTCTAATACAAATGTCTCACATAAACTTATTTTTCATCAATTGTAGATGATAAAGATAAGACAAATAACATTATTTCTTTCTTAATCCTTGTGTATGAAGAAAAGACAAAATGATTCATGATGTTAGTCCTACTCAATTATTAGTGTAAGGCACTGGACAGTGAAACATGTGAACTAAGGATAACATCTAAACATCTCTTATTTATCAATGACAATGAGAATTACAATGAACTAAAACTAGCATATTGATTCGTGAAATAATTGGTTTCACCAATCATAGAGCATGGATGACATAGATACATTAATAAAGATGTATTGGATTGATCCACTCGAATGAAAATATTTCATGGTTAAAAAGTCATAAATATTTTCATAATGCAGTGTTTATATTAGAATCTTTAGACCTAAATTCTTTATGAGTCTTGGGTTGAATTTTGGTATACTTTGACATATGTCAAATGTGACTTATAACTAGACTGCAAATAGAGTATGATTGCGTATGCTACAACATGCTAAAGTGACAACAAAGAAGTGAAAGAATTGTTACTCTCAAAAGAGAGATGATATCACTGACTACTTGATTTGTGAACTGAGCAAGTGTTTGGCTAAACCCAGGTTCATTGGTAGTCTAAATAAATAATCTATCTTAAGTCAGTTTAACATATGAGATGAAAAAAGTGACAATGTTAAATAAGAATAACTTAACTCATGTCTTATGTTGTAATGATATCAAACTGCAAAGGATCATGTAAAGCTACTAGGAAAAAAATTAACAAGTGTTGAATTTCTATTTACTTGGACTATTAATTAACTTATGATAGGTAAATAATATTTCTTTAACCATACGAGTTAAAATTAAGTAAATAATATTTCTTTAACCATATGAGTTAAAACTAAGGACAAACAGGCATACTGGATTGCACACATATAATGAGATTAAAGGTTAGGACATTCTTCAAATAAATTTTTCCAAATTCAATTTTATGGCATTTTTTAAACGAAAAGTTTTCAAAATTATTAGATTTTGCCAACATATTTTTATAAGTCTAGAATGGAAAATATGCACAATATTTTTTATGATTTAATTTAAATTAAATGCAAAGAATGAATTTGATAACTTTAAGATAAAGAATTATTTATTAATCGTTAATGGATAATGTATTATCCTAATACCAAATGCAAGGAGAGATAAAAGAAAGCTTGTCTAAATTTGAATAAAGGTTGTAGTAAATTAATCAAACTATCTTCTTTCTCTCTCCTAGGTCGTGTGTCACTTACTCAAATTGTGGAATTTGATTTTTGATAGAAGTCTAGGTTAGAATTAAAATTCAAATGCATGTAAGTTAACCTAATTTAACTAGTCTACATGAGTTTGATTTAATTTCAACTCCTAAACCCTAATATTTGGTGGTCAAGTATAAAGTCTATAAATGAACTTTCTAAGGTTGAATTTTGGCACACTCTTCTCTCATGGTTGATTTCTCTAAGTCATTAAACTCTTAGAGAATTCTTAATTTTAAGTTGTAAGAATTAAACACCAAGAACGAGACCCCTAGTAATGATCTTTTTATAGGTCGTGTGTATGAGAGTAGAGGTGAATGACTCAAGGATAGTCCATCAACATCAACACAACCATTCATATGAATTTGAGCTAAGAAAAGAAGTAAATTTTATTGTTCCAATGCTTCTATAGTTATGGATTAAAGATTCTATTGAATGGCTAACATAAAAACTTTAAAATTCCACACCTTAGTGGTTAACCTTAGGAATGACTAATTACCAACAATGATATCAGAGTCATACCATATAATATTGTTAAAATTGTTTTTTCATGGTTAAATCAATGACTATAAACCTAAAATTTATTAGGAACCAATTAATAGATTGCATGAAAAAGATTAGGATGAATCTTTTGATGGTTTTCTTGAATGTCGTGGGTTTATTGTTATGGCATGAAATAATATTTTGCATTATTGTGAAATTTAATTATGTGATATAGTTAAATATTGAGTCTTTGAAGTATGTGATTAAATTGAAATCAAAGAGCAAGCTTTTATTGTGGCATGCAAAATTCACGTGTTCATTATTAATTTTAAACAACTTGTATGTGTTTGTTTAGAAAAATGATTAAAGATAACACAATTCATAATTGATTTAGGATTATGAAATTGCATGTTCAAATGGCTAAGGTTGATGTTATGTAGTATATGTGTATACCTTAAAATTTAAAAAACTTGTTTGTGTTTAATTAGACTAGGATTAACATGAATCATAATTGAAGTACATTTGTGGTCTGATTTGTTTTTCATGCTTGGCCATATATATATATGCCAAAAAATTTTGAAAACTTATTTTGTGTTTTAAATAGACGAGATAGTTAATGAAAAACACAAAATCATAATTACATTTAGGATTATTGAATTTGTTATGGTTTTCATAATTTATATGTCCTTTTGATTAATGGTAAATAGTTTAGGTTTACATTATTCATATGAAATAGTATTATGCATACATGCTTTGATATATATATATATATATATATATATATATATATATATATATATATATATATATATATATATATATATATATATATATATTATTTGATTTATATATGTTTATAAGGTTTTAAAAATGAATATGATTTGAATAGAAATTGGCTTATTCTTTTGATGACACCAATAGAAAAAAATCTAATGAAAGTTTAAGATCAAAATTGTTTTCTGTTGGTTCATCATTGTCTAAAATGAATTTTATAGACCTAAATTGGATTGTGTAAAGAAGAATATTGTTTTGATTTATTTCTTTGAGTGCATATATCAATAACTAAGATATTAACTATGGAAGGGGAAGGATTATGGTTTAAGGTTATACCTTAGCTTGCCACATGAGCCGCCCGAGTGAAAGTTATGGTAAAGAATGTATTCCTCATTAGATTTACTCATTAATATTATGAATTTCATAATTCTAATGTAAATTATAAAGCAAGATTCTTTTTCAATGAATGTTTTCAAGGCACACATGAGTTATTGTAACCTAATTACACAATATCTTAATCGACTATAACATTAAGCTAAAATTGAACATCATGATATTGTTTGTTTTGTTATAATTGACTTGATATTTCATGATGCATATTATGGGCTTAGTTTTAATTTATTTCAAATAGCAAGAATCAAGAATTTGATCCTTCTATATTTTCTCCAAGAAAACAACACTTTGAGGGGCTGATCATAAGGTTTGATCACATTGTTTCCCTCGAATTTGTGAGCTATTCATCCAATCGACGGTAAACAAGATGAATCATCAATACCTTCATGCTAGTCCATGTGTTTTCTTAATTTGTATGTTAGTTTTGTAGAGGGACTACATGTGAAGTCCTAAAGGAGTTGTCTTGAAAATAGTCTTGAGTTATTCAAGTCTCAAGTTACATTTTTCTTGACACATATTCGGCCTACACAAGGATCAAAGGTAAAGATCATTTCTTCATATCAAAAATTGTATCTTTATTAACTAGTCTTAGGTTTTTAGCCATATATGATGTTATATCACGTTTTTGGTGTGATCTTGTATGTTTTCTACATGTTACTTGACATTTTTTTTCCACGGTTTAGTACTTCAGAGATGTAAAAAAACCCAACAATGTGTGCTTTTAAAGGATGTAATAGTTTTAGGTTCATTATTGTTACATCTTTGCAAAAGAAGACCGGAGACGAAGTCCATATGGTGAGCTCATTCCAAGGAGATGTATACGAAGTCTTGAAGATGGAGACTTGAAGATTATATAGGGTTGTATATGTAAGAATTAAACACCAAGAATAAGAGCCCTAACATTAATCTTGTTGTAGGTCGTGTGTGTGAGACTAGAGAGGAGTCCCTCATGGGTAGTCCCTCAACACCAACACAATCATTCACTTGAATTTGAGCAAAAAAAAGAGATAATTTTTTTTTTCCAATTCTTCAATATGGTTTAAAGATTTCGTTGAATGGCTAATATAAAAAATTGGAAATTCTGCACCTTAGAAGTTATCTTTAGGAATGATCAATTGCCAATAACGAGCCTAGAAGGTATTTTATTGATTAAATGAGTAGCCAACGGTAAACATTTCTCTTTCGGTAATCCAGCTTGGAACATAAGGCTACGAGCTATTACCAAGAGATGCATGTATTTACATTCTACAACATTCTGCTATGGAGTATAAGTACAAGTTTTCTAATATATAATCCTCAAATCTCTAAACAAAGAATAACGAAGATTATTGACAATTATGTTCCATTGTCTGTACGTAAGGGATTCAAACACAAAAATAAGGATCTATAACAATATAGCTAAGTTGGGCTAGCTCAGCTGACAAGTGGAGGGTCTCAGGATTTCTCTCGGACCATCGTATCTAAGTTCGAGTCATGCCCTCGCTTGTTGGTGAGAGTAAAATCTCCAGTGTCCTCTTGGTGGTTACACGTCCGGAACGAGATTTCTTCCTGCTCATGGATCACGAACGGTTAAGAGCCTACATATGAGTTGACCTTCTTGCAGGCCCTTCTGGTCGCTCCAACGTCTGGGTGGATCCCCTGCTAAGCATTCGCTCCCTAACCAGGTTGCTTGGTGGTTTGAGCTCCCCTTGTACCCCTTTTTAAACCAAAAAAAATAAATGACTAGTCCGAGTATGCAGAATCTAAGAATCATTAAAACGGTCGAGCAATGGATGCAATAATTAGCTACAAATTCTCTTGTGTGAACAGAGTTCACATGGTTTTGCTTCGTGAATTCAGTCCCAGCTCCATGAGTTCTCCCTTTCAACATTTTATCCACTGTTTGTCGAATTAAAGCAGCTAACTTAGCTCCATTCTTAGGCATCTTCGACTCATGATCAACCTCTGAATCACTCCAATCAAGAGCAAGAGGATGATCTGTCAAATTAGCAACAAGGATGCCCACACAGTTTAAAATACTGATATTTAGGCTCTGTTTCTTTTGATAGAAAATAGATTTTTTAGAAAAATATTTATTCATAAAAAATTAATTTTTAAATTTTATTTTTTTTAATTTATTTTCTCTTATTTGGAAATCACATGAAGAATGAGATGAAATGCATTTTTTATGTTTATTTTTAAAAAAATATTTTCCGTAATATGTATTATTTGAAACGGAAAATATATTTTTGTGGCTAACATATTAAAAAATTAACTTTTTTATTTTTAATAATTATTTTTTTCAATCATTCATATTTTTTTATCTATATTAATAAATATTTTATCAAATAAAAATTTTTAAAAAGTAAAAAATTATAAACACGTTTATTAATATATAAAGAGATAAAGAAGAGTAGGTGAAGAAAATAGACTTACAAGTTAAAAACAGAAAAATAATTTTCAGAAAAAAATTATTAGAAAAAAATTATTTTCTTTGTTAACTTTAAATTATTTTTCTTTTGACTCATTTTCCATAGCAGCCAAACATAGAAAAATTAAGAAATTATTTTTTAGGAAAATCATTTTCTTGAAAAATAAACTCAGTAAGATTTTTCTCTTTGCAACAGGAGCAAAACTCATCTAATAAAGTATGATGTACAGTTTGATCTAATAGATCTGTGAAATGTAAGCATTATCATGTTGTTTCTCCACTCGCAAAACCATACCATAGAGTAAGCTCTTGCAACTAAAGGAACTGGCTCTAATAGAAGAATCAGATCTCTAATTGAATCATAGCTTTCACTAAGCCCCATAAAAATTGTATAAGCTGATTTCGAGTTCCCATGTCTACAATATTTCTGCTAGCTCCACACGTACAAGTATTATTTCTACCATTCTATATTCATGCCATTGTTTCTTCAAACTTGTGCGATACATCCATAGAACATATATCATGTTGCACCTTATAAAGAACAGGGTCATATGACTCACAAAATTCTTCTTGAAGATCTGTCTAGAATTCTTGAGCTGACTGAGCATATACCAGAAACCAGCTGTAACATTCAAGTTCAGAGAACGGACCAATCGATAAACATGCATGCAGTGATAAAAGTCCAGATCAGATTGAATGGTTTCATGTGTGAATCTTAATATTAGTTTAGTTCTCAAAGTTGTCTCTATAGTCATTTTCCACTATAAATAGTTTTTTTCATGTAATGGATTCATAATAAGGAGCACTCATAGATAATCAGAGCTCTGGAGATGCAGTGGAATCATCTTCACTTCGTAAAAGTCCACTGGATTGTCGAATTCGTAGTAATTTTCCGTATTTAGTTTCCATCTTAATCAAAGAAAGAACATAACAGAGGTATTTATGGATTGAGATTGTAAATTATCAGTGAACAAAAACAGATTAAGCAATATTGAATCTATCACCCCTCTAATATCATCTAGAGGAATAAAACCGTGATGTTTGGGAAGATAAGAATCCTCATTTTCTGGTATATTGTGTTACATAAATGTAACTAACTGTATACCTTATATACAAAGTTATGATAAATGAAAAAACTAAATTTGCCTACTCTGTAACAAACTTATTCGGGAAATAACAACATGCAATACTACTAAACTTGGCTATAAAACTAGACTTAATATCTCTACAGTTGAGAATGCTCTAGTGTCTTGACTAGAATAGTTAGACTTTGCATAACGATCAATATTAATTTTTGTGTGGCGAAAAATCCTCTTAAACATTTTAAATGTCTTTTCATTATAACTCAATCTTAGTGTAAAATAAATTGAATCACTAATTTTATTATTTCTAGCTTCGAATTTTAAAATTATACATATTAAATTCTTACACTTCGGTTCTGCAAGAAATATACTAAAATGCTCTACATAATTCTAGAAGAGAGAGAGGCGGTGGTCTCTTAACACTCTCCTTCACCGGCTACTCTCCCGTGTAGCTCGTGTAGAGTCGTCATACTGAATTGTCTTTAGAACTTTTCAAATTTACCACCATACAGTCCCTTCGTAAATATGTCTGCGACTTGGTCTTCGGTCTTGACATACTTCATCTTGATATCACCCCTTAGTACCTTTTCACGTAGAAAGTGATAATGAACTTTCACGTGTTTAGTTCTAACATGGAACAATGGATTTTCTGCCAAGCGAATCGCTCATTGATTGTCGAAATGTAATTCTACAACTTGGTCTACTAATTGGTGCAAATTCTTTAATAACTCCAAAAGCCATATCATTCTTATGTGGCCATAGATACTGCTTTATACTCTGCTTCTGTGCTAGATAAGGACATTGTTGGTTGTCTCTTACTGCACCAAGACACTGTTCCAGATCCCAGCAAAAACATATACCCAGTTGTTGTTTGTCGAGTATCACGATCACCAGCATGATTGACATCGCAGTACCCACAATCTCAAATGTGACACCTTTGTTGGAACAATGGTGGTGAATATTAAGTCTTTCTTATGTTTTGATAATGTTGGAAATCAATGAACTTGATAAAAATTGATTTTAGGACGAATAATATTTAATAGGTTGACAAATGATGGAAGCAAAACAAATAGATTTCTCAAAGATGTTTCTGGACAGCTTTCTAGTCGACTATGACTATATCTAGTCGACCAGGAACCAGCTTAGACTCAAGTAAAAACAATTGGAATCAAGTATGCAGATTGAGGAGCATTCTAGTCAACTAGACATACTCCTCGTTGAGTAGACTGGTGTTTTTCAGCAAAAATTAAGCATAATGGCTATATGGTGGGGAATCACATGTTTAACAGACATAATCATGATCAAATCAAACTTAGGACGACACACTAATAATTGGAGTTCAAATTTGGACGTTTTGTCTAAGGAGGACTTTTAGTCGTTTAGACACATTCCTAGTCGACAAGAAAAGAGGTTTGTTCGTGGACCAAGAAGAATGCTACTCGAGTAGAGCAATAGTAAATTTCGTTAGAATAGCTACTAGAATGAAAGTTACTCGACTACAGATATTTCTAGTCGACCAGAACGTCAAGCTAGCCAAGTAGAGGAGTTTTCAGTCTACCAGAAAACAAGTTATTAGTCAACCAACACTTGGGCTAATCGACCAGAAAGTGATCTGCAGCAAAAAGCACTGATTTCAAGACCTCGTGCATGACGTCTATATTTTCAAAAGGAGGTACAACAGGCACAAGATTCAAGAGTGAGAGATAGAGACTATCATTCTAAAGCTTCAAAAGTTCCATATAAAATTCTCTCAAGCTCTCTTATTATTAATAAGTCATTTGTGCAAAAAATAGCATTCTCATTTTCTATTCCTTTTCTTAACATAACTAGTATTACTTTGTCAAGTGTTCTAGAATAATTCATCACTCTTATATGGTAAGATTTGAGTCGTAAATCAAATCAAAGTGTAAGGTATCTTCAGCTAAAAATCAAGTGTGGAAGGAATTTCTCACTAAGCTTGAAAGTGAGATAATAGTTAAGAGTTTTCCAAAATCATAAGTGGGAGCTTAGGTAGTGGATGTAGGTGTTAGGACTGAGCCACTCTATATTGAATGTCATTGATCTATCTTCTTATTTTTGCAAAAACATTCAAAAGTTATCAATAGCTGTATACAACTCCCTTATAGAGCTATTTGTGGTTCTACAATTGATATTAGAGAATAACTTTATTCAAAGTCTTAACAACCTAAAGAAGATCTAAGAATGGCACAATCTTTTGTTGTGAATATTTGAGTTAACCTAAGCTACCCCCATTGTTTAATGGCATAAACTAATCATCTTGGAAGAACTATATGAAGATTCACATTATGTGTGAAGCTATCAAGTATTGGAAAGAGATCATCTATGGAACATTTATTCCAAAGAAGAAAAGTGGTGAGATGAAAGATCAATTAGAATATAGTGATGACGTTTAGGAGAAGCTATGTGTAAATGTCAAAGCCATGAAGTTAATTCTATGTGCTCTTTCCATTGATGAGAAGAATCAGATGGGATATTGTACAAGTGCCAATGACATATGGGAGAGGCTTAAAGCCAAATATAAAGGAACCAACCAAGTTAGGGAAACAAGGATCAACATGCTACTTTATGAATATGAGATGTTCACCATGGAAAATAGAGAATCTATCAACACCATACTTGATCAGTTTGGTAAAATCATTAATGGGTTGAGTAGTATTGGAAAACCCTTGAGTGATAGTGAGCAAGTCAAGAAAATCCTAAAGTCATTGCCTAGAGAATGGGATTCTCAAGTGATGACGATCAAAGAATCCAAAGACTTCAACATTTTTTGATTTAATACTCTTGTAGGGTCTTTGATCAACTATGAAATTATATTGAAGTCAAGAGGAGGAAGGTCAAGGACAAAATCTAAAACAATAAAATTTAAGACTTGTACCTCTCAACAAGATGATAGTGATGGTGAATGCCTAAAAGGAGAAGAGGAGGATGAGGAATTAGCTCTATATGCTAAGAACTTGACGAAGTTCAAAAATTTGATGAGCTCAAGAAGAAAGGAGCTTTGAGGCAACGATCGACGATGAGGAGGATTTATAGACCAAAGAAAAAATGGTAATAATAGAAAGAGAAGCACTAACGACAAAGGGTGTTTCAAATGTTAGAAGAAAGGACACTTTGCCAAAGAGTGTAGAGTTAACAACTCTTCCATGAGAATTCAAAGCTTCATTGATAAAGGCAAGAGAAAAGAGTCATTAATTGTTAGTTGGAGTTACAAGGAAGAGGATGAATAAACTTAAGAGATAAACAACCTAACACTCATGGCAAAGAGTTCCTCAAGTAAGGATAATGAGGATAAGGTAAGTATTTCTTCTTATGACTACAATAATGATGATGACTTATTTTATGATGATTTGAATAAAGCTTACTTAACATTGCAATTTGATTTTGAAAAGGTGATGAAAATGAACAAAAGGTTGAAATCAACTAATAAGAAGTTAGTGAAAGTGCCATGCTAAGTCAAAAATTAAATGACATCAATGTTTTTTGCTTGAAAGATGAAATGCATGATTTTAGGAAGAATGAAGTTGATATGTCAGTTATGGATGTTGATTGTTTGAGAAGAGGATGTGAGCTATATAATGAAATTGATAGACTGGGGAAAGAATTTTCATATGTGGTAGCAAAATTTACTAGTGGAAAAGAAAAATTTGAAGAGTTGCTTTCATTGCAAAGGTATTCAATATTAAAACATGGTTTAGGTTGTGTTCCATATCAAAGAAACTCATTATTAAAAAATAAGTTTACTAAAGAAAGTGAACCAAGTCTAATGCATCAAAATTGCCTTTTTATACTAGATATTTGAGAGTTGGTCATGTTGCTTATAATTGTACTAGCTTGAGAAGAAATGTTAAGGTGAAGAAGGTTTGGATTGTGACAAGTATCCCGAATACGATGTTTCTTGCTAACCCTAAAGGACCCAAAGTTGTTCGGTACCGATGAGATCAAAAGTGGTTCATTTTATAGGTACATCAAAGAATGAAGAATCCACCTAGTTCTTGATATATAGATAGTGGACGATCAAGGCACATGAGTGGAGACAAAAGTCTATTTTGTTGTGGCTAAACAAAAGGAGCAAGGATTTTTCATATTTGGTGACAACAATAAAGGTAAAATCATTGGTATTGGTAAAGTGGGTAAGGAACCTTTACCAACCATTGACAATTTCCTTTTAGTTGATGGTTTAAAGCATAATTTTGTTAAGCGTGTCTTAACTTTGCAATATGGATTTTGATGTGAAATTTAAAACCTACTCACTGCTTGGTATCTAAGAATAAAAAAGTAGCTTTTATTACATTAAGGAAAGGAAACACATATGTAGTGAATTTGTATGATGACTCAACTAGAAAAGAAGTTGTTAGTCGACTAGCACTTGAGCTAGTCGACCAGAAAGTGCTCTATAGAAAAAGGAACTATTTTAAGACCTCCAATTAGGACATACTTTGTGACTAACATCTGTATTCAGAAGAGAGAGATAGAGACTATCATTCTAAAGCTTTAAAATTTGTACACAAAATTCTCTCAAGCGAGATTATTGTTTATAAGTCATTTGTGGAAGAAATAGTGCTCTCATTTTCTATTCCTTATCTTAGCATAACTAGTATTACTTTGTCAAGTGTTCTAGAATAGTTCATCATTCTTGTAAGGTAGGATTTGAGTCGTAACCAAATCGAAGGGTAAGGTAGCTTGAGCCAAAAATCAAGTGTGTAAGGCAGCTTGAGCTAAAAATTAAATGTGTAAGGAAGTTCTCACTAAGCTTGAAAATGACGTAATAGTTAAAAGTTTTACAAAATCATAATTGGGAGCTTAGGTAGTGGATGTAGGTGTTAGAGCCGAACCACTCTATATTGTGTGTCATTGTTCTTTTTTTCTGTGAAAAAATTAAAAGTTATCAATAGCTCTATTCAACCACCCTTCTAGAGCTATTT
>CANYCX011961963.1:0-10985 GCA_948193385.1 Breynia disticha f. nivosa | reverse complement strand
TGTGTACTTTTTATTTTGGCCATTTTCTTGCTTCTTTGTTTACTTATCATCAACTATTCATTAACCTTCTTTCAACCTTTCTTAAACTTGTTTCCAACAATTTATTTTTGTCATTTTATCATTCAAATTCTTATTTTTATTTAAAATTTTATTTATTATATTAATTATATAATTTTGGGACGAGAATGTTACACAACATGCAAATATCTAGTAAAACAGCTCCTATCTGGTGTCTGGTGAAGAGACAGAAAGTGCGGGAGTAGCAGCTGACCCACGTGAATAATCTAGAAAGCTAACCCTGCTCACTATCAGGTCCTAAAATCAAAAATCGCAGTTGGGTGAGTTGCGGACTCAGTAAATAGTCAATAATTTAATAAACAATTGTATTCATTTCAATCATGTTATCTCAATTCAAGAATTGTAATTCTATCATCCTGTTTGAAAATTATCATATATTTGTTCTGTAATCATATATTTCAAAAATAATAACTCTGTAAGCAAGTAATATAAACAACTATAAATGTATCCTGCATAATCTCCCGTCTCCCTTCTGTATCGCTTCTTTCTCCCTTCTGTCTCCAATGATAGATCATAATAATCACCAATCTCATCACCTCACCAAGGTGAAATACTAGGTCGAATGAATCTGTGAGACTAAAAATTTACAATCATTTTTCCTGAAATTTCAGTTAATTTACAAATATTATTTGATAAATAAATCAAAACAGAGGAGAGATAAAAGAATATACACGCTTTTATAAAACTCGGCCCAAACTACAATAAATGTTATAACCAAAAGTAGTGCAGAAGCTGATATAAAAGTTTGAAAAACATTTCAAACCAAGTCACGTGTATATATACAAATATGTACACCAAGTACAAAATCAAGACAACAAAAACTGATCCCCAGAGCCAAACCTCAAACGTAAAGCTCTCGAACTCAGGTCACGACAACTCTGCATTCTGACAAGTAGGTACCTACGATCTGCACAAAACACACAGGGTGGAGTATATAAAAATACTCAGTAAGTGTAAACCCAATTATGTTTAGTTGAAGTGCAGGAGAATTTTGTAATCAGCATGGGGCGTGCTTATGAACAGGGGATTGTGCTCATGTTTAATTCCCAGTTGGCCGTCGTGCCTCTTTGAACACAGACCGTGCTCATTAGTTACTTTTCCAGGTTACATGGCTCGTGCCTTGTTAAACACAATGTCGTGCTCATATGGTATTCCAAAATAATCTGTAGCACGACACGTGCTGCTAAAATTAGCTTCCAGTACGAGGGTGTGCTGGTCATCACAGGGGCGTGCTGAGCTTTGGAGATGCCTAATTAAGTTTGTTTTCACTTGATTTGCACATAACATTCATTCCTTTAAGGTTTATATTGAACTATGGCATTTCTTAAGTCATTTCCACACAGAATATACACTCTTTCTTGCACATAGCATGCTAAACTTGACTTAGCCAATTATAACACATAACAAAGTCACACAGCAATATTCACATAGATCAATATCCACACATAATCAATATCCACACAGCCTCATTTCAATAATCACATAGAATTAAGATTACACAGATCTCATGACATCATATGAATGCAAATGATTATGATATGTCAATGAAAAATAAAGACTTGAATACAGTTGTCAAAGTGTTTTTGTTAGGAACAAGTCAGAATCTCACATCAGCTAGTTGTGGGATGTGAGGAGACTTATAAGTGATGTGGACGCATAACCTAATGCCTTGAGATTTTGGATAAAGATGTGGTGTTAGGTCCACTTGTGCCCTTCTTGTCTAGTGTTTTCCTCCACTATGCCCACATTCGTGGCAAATCTCCCTAAGGCTCCACAAGTCCAACAAGTGGTAGTAAAGCCGATAGTTCAGCTTGGGTATGAAAAAGATCAATGTGGTGCAGTGGTGGTTCGGGATGAGTTCGGTAATGTGTTGAAGAGTTGGATTACTCAGTTCTAAGTGTAAGTGGCTAGAAAAGGTTGTAGACTATATGATGAAAAACATGTTAAAAACTCTTGGTGATGTTGTGGTGGGATTCCTGCACCAGACCTAAAGACAGTGAAGAGTACTCTTGGTGACATTGTGATAATGTTAGCCTCGCCCTCAGGTCCAAAGACGGTAAAGAGTGAAGAGTTATGTTGTCCTTGTCTATGGAAAGCATGATAGCTTGTAAATGGGTGTAAGATCTTGAGTTAATGACATTAGCATTCGAAGTGATCCATGAAAAATTCTGTAATACTGAAAAGTGATTTTTTATGTGGAGTAGGTGTAAGCCCAATGTGGAGGGATTCACACTTGAGGGGAGATGCCCAGGGTGAACAGTTTTTGTTTCTTGGAGTGTGGTGTTGATCAATCATCAAGTCTTTTTTTTTATTTTGGCAGGTGCTGATCTAATTTGACAAAGACCTATTTTCATAGTTGTTTGATTATTTGCTTCGGAGTATAATCAATCAACCAATCAATCTTATTATCAAGATATTTGTCTTTTTTAAATTATTGTAGGTCAACAATATAATTTGTTCCTTTATTAATTGTTTAGAAGTAAAACGAGTCTTTGAGTCACTGACAAAATTCATTAGTGAATTCGGTTCACAACCTAAATTATTTTAGGTATAATCAATAGTAGGGAAGTAAACGAGCTGAGTTCTAGACTATTCAAACTCGGCTCGTTTAAAATTTCACTAGTACAAGCTCGAGCTGAGTTTTCTTGTTGAGCTCAAAATTTTGTTGAAGCTCGATTTATTTAAAACTTGCGAGTTAATGAGCATGTTCACGAGCCTGTTCAAGCTCAGTTCATTTAAAGCTTGAGGGAGCCACTGAATGATGAGAGAGTGACAACGACAAACAACGAGTTTGGAGGTCAATAAGACAGTGATCGTGAGAGTAGAGAGAGGTGGAGAGTAATCTGCTGGTGACTGAAAAATTAGGGTTTAATAGTTAATAACTATCTGATAGCATCATGTGATTAAAAAAATTAGAATTAGGATAAAGACAGATAAATTAGTTTTAAAAGTATGATGTTTTGTGTAAAATTATGTAATTTTACACTAACATATTGTAATTTAAATACTATAATTAATAATGACATAAAAATTAATTTTCATATTAATTCACCTTAAACAAATAACTTATATAACATTAAAATTTACTTGTAAATCTAAATTTTTGTACAAGTTACGAGTTTGTGCATGAGCCTAAAACGAGCATCTTAAATATGTTCACGGCTTACGAACCAAGTACTGGATATTCAGGCTCGACTCTTTTATTTAAACGAGCCTGAAATTTTGTTCAAGCTCGGCTCATTTATTAATAAACTGAGCCATGAACGAACCGAACGTCGAACTGTTCATGAACAACTCGACTCATTTAGAGCCCTAAGCAAGAGGAACTCATTTATAAGTTTGGTTTGAAAGTTATTGTTAGTTAAAATATTTGAAAACATGTTTTAAAATTATTTACTAATAATGTTTAACATTCTGGAACCAAGAACTAAATAATTGTAAGATATAAGAGCGTAAAGTTAATACGATTTGTGAGTACATGATTATGACACAACACAAATAACACAAATCTAATTTTTGTAATATTTATAAAAAAAATAACGATATTTGATAAAAAAAATGACACAATAATAATCCGTCTAACCTAATTGCTGCCCCGCCCGGCCAATACGTAATCGTAATACATTTGTATGATATTTTAATTTCAATTAGCATTATCAGGCAATGCTCTACAGTCTGCCGTCTAATTTTAGCAAATACCATCCAGTTTCGGTGGAAGTAACACCAATGACAAAGAATTCAAAAACACTGTAAGAATAAATAAGATTTCTTTCATCGCTAGAATATTTCCGACATGCAAGTTTGAAGAAAGAGTTATTCAATGAGTTTACAACAGCAATCATCTTTTTCCAGTGCTCCTCTTCTTCACTTGGCACTTATCATCATCATATGTTCAAAATGGTGTAAAACTTCGAAACAAAAATAATATTCAATGGTGAATCTCTCACACAAGACTGACGAAACAGTTTCATCATCACTTTTAACTTTCAAGTGTTAATTTGACACCATCTATGAATGGAGTAGGCGAAAACTTTAAGGTCTCTACCAGTTTAGAAATATCCATGGAGATATCAGCTGGAGATTGTACACCACGATCCACCTGAAAAATCAACCAACAACACAGCCGTCAATCTACAAGATAGAACAACACGCCTGAGAAACAAAGCAGATGTACTGTATCTAAGACATCGAGGTCCGGATTGATCAGAATCATTAGTAGTAAAGAGCTGGTACACCACAAAGTCAAATGAGAAGTTGAGCATATTTACAGTTTATATGGAAATGCGGAATGTTACACGTACCGAAGATGCAGATACCGGCTTGATGGAAGAGGTATTGTATCCCCTGATGTCTGCTACAACTTCTGCCATTTGGAGACGGGATACTCTGTCTGGTCCACCAACATTTAGCAACAACTGCATTTGCTTCTTATCCTCTGGGACAATCAACAACAGAGATCAGAATGATCTATTTATATGAGAAGAACATACACAAGCGGGTGCTATAACAAATCATTTGTTCTGAATGTCCCGTAGTTCAAACGAAAGATGTGAACTCATCAGGAGAAATACCTGACACCCATTTGTCTGTCAAAGACAATATGATCTGTACAACATCCTTGACATACACAGGGCAGCGGAACTCATCATAAAAGAACTCAACTGGTTCTCCCTTAGAAAGTACACCATCAATCCACTGCAATAATTAAGCCTCCATTAATCAAACATACTATTTACTCAGTTACAAATCCAAGATCCTCCAATCACCTGAATCGGAAGAGATTTCGGAACAGGCGAGACAGTTTGAGGACCGTAAATAATACTGCTTCTCAAAATAGCAAAGTTAGAACATTTCTCAGCTATAGATTTCTCAGCAACCACTTTGGATTTCCCATAAACATTAACCGGCAAGGTCTCATCTTCCTCTTTATAAAACGATTTCACTCCTTCATAAACTAAACCAAGAACAATAAAAACAAAAACCCATACATGAAAAACAAAAACTCCAATTTAAAGCAATGCACATATGCGATTCAAAGCATACCCTGATCCGTTGATAGATGAATAAGAAGAGTACTACTGTTATCCTCAAAACTGGACAACCAATCAAGGAGGGAGGAAGGCACATTAAGTGAAAACGCAGAATCAGGATCCTTCTCACACGCACGAGGCACAGACAATGCCGCACAGTTCAACACCACATCAGGCTGCACATTCAGAACAAAACAAAATGAACCCAGTAAAAGAAAAAAGAGATATGATAGGAAGGTAGTATAATAATGGCGACCTGGGAGAAGTGTTGGGAAATGGAGTTGAATCCATGACCAGTTGGTAAGTCGAGGTGGAAGGAGAGAGAGGTAGGGAAGGAGTGGAGGAGGAGATGAGGAGGGGAGGAAGAGGAGTGGTGGGTGAAAGCGAGGTGGTATTGAGGGAGGTGGGAGAGGGCAAGGAGTAAGTGTTGTCCTAAATACCCACTTCCTCCTATTACAAGTACTCGTTTTTTTGGTTGTTCCATTTCGATTTCAGACAATATTACAAGTGTGTGTTTATGCAGTTGTAGTTAAGAGAGTTAATGTTATGTAGGAAGTTGCTTAGGTTTGTATCGTTTTAGGAAAGATGGCTTGTTTCTTTGATCACAAATTCTGGTAGGAAGGTTCCTTGTTTCCTACATTTCCTTTATAACTGATTCAATCCTTTTCATTAAAATTACTCCTCTATCGTTTTTCTTGGTTGCGAATAACTCTTTCCATCATTTATAACAAGTAAACACGTAGTTTACGCATTAAGTGTTAGTTGAGTTGACAACTATAAAGTTCGGCTTGAAGCACTGAATCGAATTCCAGCAGAGTCACCTTCATGATATAGGGAGTTGTGTCTCCCGTTCCATCCCGAATTAGTCCTCATCGAAGGTGGGGATCCCGGACAAAAAAACAAGCGAATTTATCATGTTCAATGTCAATCCAAAGAAATGCTTCTTTTTGTCTCAACAGAATGCAGTGTGTTAGAACAAGCTGTATGCAGGTGAAGAGAATGCAACAATAAATAATCTCTACAACAACAAAACATGAAAGAAAATCTGCAGGAAGTACACCTGAAACCTGGAAAGTACCTCCTGCAAGAAACAAACAATTCTCTAGCCGAGGAGCAAAGTATGCTTGCAATTCACATCATTCCAACCAGAATTATGCACACAAAACCGCCACACGGCTCTCTCCCATGGTTAGTTAATTAGGATTAACCATTTCAGGAATCTTTCTTCAATTTCATAGAACAGAAGGCTTCCATTGCTGACCGGAGATAAGGTAGACAGAAAATCAATTCAACTGCTTTCCCTGGAGGCCTGTGACTTCTCAATGAGCAACTCTAATTTCTGCCAAGACAATACAGAAACATTAGGTTAACAATACTTCGGAATATTTTTTCTCAACATGAACCTCAAATGAAAATAATAATGAAAGATCAATACACGTCTACAGTTTAAATCCATTTCCCAGTCAGAGAAATATGAAATGCCCAAACGACCTCATTTCTTTCTATTTACCTGTCCCTTTCTAGAAGAGTGATGCATAAGATCACAAAGCGAAAATAAATATAACATTTCGGCGTTTATTAGTCCTTAGGCAGTACAAGAAAGAAATCCCAAGACAAGGCGCTAAAACAAATTTACCACTTTGTCTTAAGACAAACACAAACAAATGTTTCTAAAATGAAGTCATTCAATTTGGTTTGACAAATTTACCTTTACTGATTTGTTCATTTCTTCAAGTTTGTTCAGCAAAACTTCCCCTGGTATTTGAGCTCTATGCTCGGTATATGAATAGCGAGGTGAACCTGTCACCTGAGGAGCATACCGAGGCGAACTTGTCACCTGCAAAATGCAGAAAATATAAAAAGTTAATTGCAAAACAGATATAAAGTCAATAAGTATGACAATTCTAGTTAACATCACTTTTTGTTATTAAATTTTTACGAGATAGTTTCTACCTAAACCCAAGGTATTCAGGTGCTTCTTCTACTGTAATTAATTGCTTAGGAAATAAGCAGCGGAGTATCATTGCAATGACATGACTCGTATGAACCGCCTCTTCCAACAACGAAATCAACATTAAGTTATAAATGTCGGTCGTTTCCTGGTCAATTCAATTAATTACCTATCATTAAAATGTAGAATTCGGATTCCAGCCAAACCAAGATGCATTATGGGCATAGTGAAATAAAACAAGTCATATAAACTGCACCAGAGAGGTAAATAAGAAAACAATGACTAAACAATGATAGTGATGACTAAACCAAAATAATGCAATTTCTAAAGTTCATTAAATAGTTTTTGAGACAAAAAAAAACTGGTTAGCATTTGACATTCGCATGTTGACCGATTTCAAACAACTTCATAAACGATTAAGAAATTTTGCAAGTACCTTCCAGCTTTTACTTGGCGATTTAAACATAGGTGGACCTTCTGTCAGTGATCCAGTTCTAGACATACTTTGGCCTTCACCAACTGCACCGGTAGATTTCCAAACTTTTCCTCCATCAAGTACATTCTTTGCAGCTTCTGCTATAATAACCTGCACAGATGTATAGTGAGTCTCTTCTAATGTCTTCACATGATTCAATCTTGTTTCGAAACCGGAAAAGAAAAGTTTGAAACTAGAAAAGAACAAAATATTCAGGTTTACTCTACTTTTCGCAGCTGTGCAGGGTTATCAATCCCTTGTAGTTGCAATTCATCCACTGGTGCAGCTTTCCCACGCGATATACTTTCAATCCGAAAGGTATTGATTCCATAAACAGATTGCAAGAAACCTTTACATAAAAAAAATTAGTGTGTCATTCCTTTAAAATAGATTGGGTAAACAGTATGAAACTTTAAACCATATCTGCTTCCAAACATGCCATTCACTAGCAGATATCAGTTAAATGCATATAGCTAAATTGGAAACAAATCTTACTTCCTATCTACTGTTCATAACCAAGAAAACTTAAAATGGAAATAAAGAATTGGCACATGTACCTTGTTCAATAATGATATCAATGACCATGGAAAGTGGAATGCGCCTCTCAATTGATGCTTCCCTCCAAAAAGGTAGTATAAACGAAGGCCTCGAAACCTTCACATGGAAAAGCAAGCAACAATCACAACATTCCCAAACAAAACAACACAGCGCGGACAAATAGCAGAAGAACTTAAACAACATACCTTATATACAATCTCATCAGGCGTAACATACAATTTGCGCGAAGAAATGTCTTTCTTAAGCACATATCTTTTGACTGGCAAATATAGCAACATAATAATACCAACTCCCCAAGCCAAAACCAACAACAGAGAAATCGAAACCCAAATTATAGTATCATACTTGATGAAATTAACTGCAAGGTCATCAAATGTAGCTGTATAAACTATTTCCTCAGGTGTAGCAACATCATTATCACTACCATCACCATCATTATCTAACTCGGTTTGAGGTTCCAGTAAGTGATCTTTCGAGTCTGATTCCGATAACCCATCAGTGTGCCCCATCAACATTTCTTCAAAGATAATAAACTAACTTCAAAACCAATCAAAACAACAGAAATTATTCAATATTGTAAGTGATGCGATGATGTAAATTAAGAGGAAATTAGTTTTAAAATTGCATACCCGGAAGCTTTTTGGAAATCTGGATGATGTGAATGAATTTGTTGGTTTTAAGGTTGGATTTGTTAATGGGTTTTGAATATTATTGTATAGACACACAACACAACTAACGTTCAAGAAGAGACTAGAAGAGAAGAGGGGAGAGAATGTTGGTGTCGGGTCGGGTATGTGCTCCACACTTGTTTCGTTTTTTTTTTTAATATAAATTTTCCACAATGAACTATATGTGTAATGTTGTGTAAGTCAAGTCGAGTTTTAAAGTATTTAAACTTGAGTCGTTTAGAATTTTATAAGTTTAAACTCGGGTCAATTTTTATTTGGAGTTCAAAATTTTATTCACGAATAAATTTGTTTAGAGTTCGTAAACTAATAAGCACGTTAACAAATTTTTCGAACTTTATTAAACAAAAACTAAAATACTATTTTGTTTGATGTAAAATTAAAAATGTTTGATGTAAAATTAAAAATTAACACATTTATTAAATATTATTAATATTTTTATATAATAAATTTATTATTTTTAATTAATATAGTAAAATTTATTATTTATTTTATTAAATATAAATTTATTCCGATAATGATTTATTTTTAAATAAATCATATACATATTTGAAATATATAAAAATATGAAAATTATGTATCAATATAAAAATTAAATATGTAACCGAATTTATTCACGAGTATATTTGTAAGATTTACTCGACTTGTTTAACTATTCAAGTTTAATAGGGATGACAATAAAACTCATACCCGTGGGGGCCCGATCCGACCCAACCCGAATGGGATGGGTTTTCTGACATTTGACGGGGAACGGGGCGAGGCATGGGGTAACCTGAAATTAAAAATAACGGGGACGGGGCGGGGTTGGTATTTACTAAACCCAACCCATTCGACGCCCCGAACCGGCCCCATTGTAAAAACATATATAAAAACAATGTAATATTGAAAGAAATCGCATATAACACATATATATACATAATACTAATTAATTAACAAATAATTAATTAAAGCATTAAATAAAATGAATAGAATATCGAACCTGGAATTCCGTTCGATGCAGCGGAAGAAGAACGATACCTTGTTAAGGGTACGCTCGTATCCACAAGCGTAGATGCGTCGGGATACGGGCAATGTTTCACACCCGATCTTACACCGGAATGTGATCACCGAGAGAGCAGTTTTAGAATTCTCATTCTAAAACCTCCACTAAGAAATCTGAAATTTGCTAGTGAAATATGTAGGAGAGTTGGTTGAAATGTGTGGTGGAAGTGAGTATATATAGAGGGATAGGTGCCATTTGGTGAATAGGTACATTTCCACTCAAAATTGCATTTTAGTTTCTAAACAAAATATGCTTCTAATTTAATCCTTCTTTCTAATAAACCGTAATTAAGTCTATTAAGTTAATTATATTTATTCGAAAACTCAAACGTCATGGGCAGAATAAATTATCTTTTCATCTCCCACTCGCACATGACGATTGCAAGTACAGATTCTCTCTATAGGGATCGTTTTTTCATCTTATGTAGTGCAGGAATGCGACCTTCAACGAAATGAGATTCTGGCGGTTAAGCAGCTCAAGTATAACAGAAGACTACTCGCTATTTTCTATTTTCGGCTAAATGTGACTATTCCCTAGACTATTTTACTAATATCACCAATTTTGACTCGCTTTGATCTCACAAAATTTTGCCATAAACACTAATTACATATCTTGCAAGAACCAATGATGAACCACTTTAGTCAAATTTTCCACAAGAACACAATAATTCGGGCTCAGCGTTATATGAACTCTAGAGATATCTTCGGAAATAATCTTCCTCTTTTACTGTTGATCCACCATATGTCATAACATCGAACCAAATAGTTAACGTTTGCCCACTGTTGTTAGTGCAGCCTATTTGTACAACTAATCAAATTAAGCACTATGATACATGCTTCACAATAATATCAAAGTAAGAAAGGAACTTGTAGAAATCCTCTTGACTGTTAATGGATTTCACATAAGAAAAATTGAGATCAATTTCAATTTAATCATATTTCATCCCTTGGTCGGCTTATACACATTATACTTAATAGTGTTGTGATGCATTCTCAACTTATGAACGCATGTTTAAAATTACATCACACGAAAGCTTTGGTCTTCTATGCACAGAGCACCTTCCCTCAGTCCACTATTTAGCCTTTTTCAGGACTGCGTTTTCGGTATTTGATAGAACTTAAATACTAGGATAGGTTTCCATAGTATTTGCATTTACAAATTCACA
>CANYCX011961858.1:0-14117 GCA_948193385.1 Breynia disticha f. nivosa | reverse complement strand
TCCAAAACCGTGTACTTGATCAGAATATCCTATAGAAATCCGAAGTTTACTGGGTATAAACGTTGGAAAGAATGAAGAGCTATTATGTGATGATTTGGATTGAAATTATGATGTGAATTGTGTGATTTTAAATGAAGTTGATCAAGTTTTGGTTATGTTACTTACTGAGTTTATAACTCACGCGATTATTGCCTGCAACGCTCGACAGGAATTTGAGAAGCTACATTTTGGACAGAAAGGTGCGTGTTTCTTGTACTTTGGAGATTTTGCTAAAGAAGGACCGAGGTGTGCAGCACATATTTTTGGTTTAGGGTGTGAGCTTTGTACATGACTATGCACATATTCTGTTACATGTATTTTGCCAGGTTATCTTTGAAAATAGAATCAATAGGATTCTTGTTTCTTTAATAACCTGTAAACCGTTTTTGTAAAATAATTTATATATCTACATGTTTATAAATTTTGTAGTTGGTTTGAATGTCCTTCGATTTTTGTTTTCCATTATTGTTTATATTACTTTTGAATCAAATCTTCATTTTTTGATTTGAGTATCATTTGTAGGAGGGAAGTCATACGCAAATGATAGTTGAATTCGGGGGTCACATTGCGTCAAAGGTCAAGCTCCAGTTGTTATTTTTGTTATTTTGGATTTGTACATGTTGTACATTTATGTATATACACGCAACTTTTGAGTTTGATTTGTTTTCAAACTTGTTTTCTTCCGCTCGTGTTTTGTTTTACGAATGAAAACAGATTTGGGCCGGTGTTTTGATTTATACAGTGTGTATATAGCTTTTATTTTTTGTCTCCTCTATTTTTAGACTTGATTTTATATCATTTCTATAAATTATATGGTTTATCTGGGAAATTGATTTATGAAAATGAGTTCCACAACTATGTATGCATATACACCTCTAAATGCAATGTGCGCTATGATGATATGAGTAGGAGTACACATAATTCAAAATAAACCAATAAAGTTCATTATAAGGATGCAAATCAAAACTTATCATTATCATATTCATTTTATACCTCTTCAAAAATTCATTCCAATCAACATCTTCACATATCACCATGACATTTCATACCAAATGAGACTCAATTCCACCCAGGATAATTAACTTACACAATCATAATTCACACACATAAACTTTATTGGTTTATTATGATCAATGAATAGGAAAGTGCGGATGTATACAATCGGTTTCCAACATGCTACGAATTCGGTCGATCAAATAAATGTTTTAACTATACATGACTTGTGACAATGAAGTACGGTCCTTGTATAACCACATAAATCTAAGTATGCAATATATTCCAAAATTAGACAAATAAACGTATGTAAATAAACAACTATTCAATACACTATTCATTTAGCATATAGTATTAGTGGATATATCTTTAAGCAATAATTATCTATTATAAATAAATAAGCATTATTTGAGTCTACTTACTGTACACTAACATCTTCCCAAACCATTCTCGAACCACTTTCACACCTTTTTCTATTTTCTTGACATATACCAAATATTGATAGTTTTATTGTTATTTAGTTTCATAATAATATTTCAAGAAACATTTAGCTTATTAAATTCATGTTATCAAATATTATGAATATTTGATTTATTTAAAAGTCAAAATTATTGATTGCAAAAAAAAGTCAAAATTATTGTGTTTGATACTCGCTTGATAAATTCTATGCAAAATCCATTCAACTCATCAAACAAAATCATCAAGATCATATTTAGTCGATATAATTTCACGTAAATTTAATCCGTTATTTTACCATAAATGTCATATTTCTTTTCTCCCGTTTTGTTTTCTGTTTAACATATAAATTGACACCTTTATTTCAAAATCCATAAATTTTAAATAAATTACAATTAAAATATTTTTAATTTTTTACACTTCAATTCATTCCCAAAAAATTACTATTAATTTAAGTTTAGTCCTTAAAGTTTGTATACAATTCTAGTGCAGTCCATATGATTTTTTTCCAATCAGTCCCTTAAGTAATTATCAAATTGTAGTTTAGTCCTTAACATTTAAATTTTACCAAAACACTCCCAGCTATAAAAAAATAGAAAAAATAGTTCATCTGAATTTATAATTTCAACCATTCAATCCTATTCCCTTTATTTCACCCTCAACCACCCTCAGTCTCCTCTACAAAACACTAACTTCATTAGTCTTCACACTCAAAACCACATAATTTCTAACATTAAAATTTCTGATTATAAGCCCATTGTAAAAAAAAAAATACAACCAAAATGACAGTTTATAATTCTTCCTTCCATATGCGCCTTCAGTGTAATTGAGTAACACAAATGAGCACTTGATTAAACCAAACACAAAACATGATTTGAAACACCATAAAAATGTATGATTAATTTTAAGTGGAAACTTACCTTATTATTGAGAAAATGATAACATTAGTTCCCATGGAGGTGAGAATTTGGCAGACTATGTGGAAGTAGGGGAGATAGAAAAGAAAGAGGAAAGTAAAGGAAAGAGAAAGATAGAGGGAGAGATAGAGAAAGAGGAGTGAAATCTTGATTAGATGAGGGTAAAGGGAGGAGTTTATGGGGCAACTAGGATTGAATGAGAGGGACGAGAGATGGAGAGCAAAGTGAAGGAAAAAATCATGTGAGAGAGAGAAAAGAAGGAAAGAGGGAAGGATGATGAGTTCAAAATGATAATGGAGAGAGAAAGTAAATTTAGGAGAGTTATTCTTTTAGGGTTTGTGTTTTAGGTGTTTGTGTGTGTGCACGTAGGTAATTAACTAAGTTACCGTTGCCCATAAAATTTTGTTTCTTATTCTTAAAAATTTATAAAATTTTATTTGTATACAAAATTTTAGTTATTATTGTCTGAGGCATTTTTTTAATTTCCTTAATTTAAATGAATTTTGGGAATTACATTTATGCAAAAATTTATTTCTTTCACAATCCTCGATATTTTATTTTATTTTTAAATTTAAAATTTTTTGGAGCTTTATAGTGAGACTTAATACAATTGTTAGATGCTTAAGATTATTTTCATGGTCTTTTTCTTCGACTTTTTAGAGTTTATATACTCCTTCTTGAGTATTTTCCCATTGGGTTTTGATGTAGACCACTTCAGGTGTTTCTTTGAGGTCAACTTTTATCCACTACACATTTTTTTAGTTGAGTTAAAAATATTTTCTTGAGTAGCTATTGATAGAGCCAAAAATGCACATTTATTCCATTTAATTCTAGTGAATTTTCATGACATTTTATTAGATAAACCATATGTTTTTCCAAGCTTATCCACATTTTTTGTTTGATCTAGGTTTATTTGAAGAATAAGAAGATTTACTATGTTTTCATGGAAAATCATGTCACATTGAGCAGGGCTATTTTGGAGGCTTGAACATAAGAGTCACGAGCGTGGATCAAAGCCTAAAGTGTTGGTCAAATGGTGCATTATGATCACTCCACTACTAGCCATGAATGAGGGATTGATTTTGTTTTCAAGAAAAGAAAGGAAAACTGGGCAGAAGGTGAGTCACCAACGTGACTCACCATAACCACAATCGTGACTTGCCTCAATGTAGCTGAAAGTTGGCCAGAAACTCAACCACAAACGTGGTATTTTGAATCACTAATGAAGGCCATTCATGACCCACATTTAAGCAGCAAAATCTTGGCCAGAAGGTGAGTCACGAACGTGACTCACCATAACCACAAATGAAACTTGATATTGCCCAAATGTGACTCAAGAATTTGAACCTTAAAATTGGACAAGAGGCACCACGTTCGTAGCTCATCTTAACCACAAATGTGACTCCGAATGTTGATGAAATTTCCTGGATAGAAAGTGAGTCACGAACGTGACTCAAAACAGTCACAAACGTGACTCACACTCTGAAGGTTAAAGTTGAGCAAAATTGGCGCAAAATTGGAGGCAGAAATCATGCCACGATCATGACTCATTTGAGTCACGAATGACGGTATGTATATGTCAAACGTGACTCACTCTAAATGCCCCAAAATTTCCTTAAAATGAATGGATTAAGTCGGGGCACTTTGGACATTTTGCAAGGGGATGAAAGGAGGTTATAAAACGAGTTGTATTAGGGTTAGAAGGGGACTTTTTGGCTGGACATTTCTTGGAGAAAAAGAGGGAGCTTTCAAGGGTTTTCTTTTCTTGTTTTTCTCATGGTTGTGTCTGCTTTTTTTATCTTTTCATTGTTTTTAGTTTTAGCCATGCTAGGCTAGACAGTTTGTTAGGTTTTCCTAAGATGTAAACATGATCTATTCTTGGTTTACTTGTTGGATTTGAGGATTATGCTTGAATGAAATATATTTTTCTAGAATGAATGTCTATTTTGATTGGGTTGATGGATGAATGATAGTATAGATATTTTGTGATTGATTGCTTGACTTGTACCTATTGGTTGCGATAGAAAGAGCGATGTAATCAATTAAAGGCATGTGAATAATCCGTAGTAGTGACAGGCTAGGGTTATATTTCATTGCAGCTTAATTAATCGAATGCTAGCTTAGGACATTTGATTGCAAAATTATCTTATAATTGAATTTTAGTAAACTTATCCCGGAATTGCAAAATCTGATGGTAGAAGGCTAATCAAATGGTGTTAGCAATCAATTGGATAGAAATATACCAATTGATGTTAATGTGTTGGATAGAAATATACCCAATTTTGAGGTGTCCGAAAGGAACTCTTAATTGAGGATAGCGTAAGAAAACCTTCATTAACCTCAATCCAATTAAGGAACCAAGTGTAGGTCTATTGAAGTATAGGAAGACCCAACTCATTTACTTATCATTTCTAGTTTTTATTTTCTCTTCCTTTTACTATTTTAGTTCAAACCATCAATCTATCAAGTTTATTACATTCTTTTTCTTTACTTTTAACACCAAATCGGATTAGATACTACGTTCATAGAGAGATTGAATCCCGGAGTCATACTTCCATGGTAAAACTACACTGGCCTAGAACGCTTTCTAAAAACCGGTCAAGTTTTTAGCGCAGTTGCTGGGGAACGACATATTTAGTTTGATTTCGTGCTCTTTATTTTTCTGACATCTTCTTGTTATTAGTTTCTTTTTTGTAGATTTTAGTTTTGTTTATGCTTCACCGAGGTCACAATCATCCAGAAGAACTTGTCAACTACTATCCTAAAATTGAGAGGGATATTTCTGCAAGGAGGCATACGAATAGCAATGTGGAACCACATCCTAATTTTAATAAGAGGATCCGTGTGCCAGAGGGTGGAATCCGTAATGAAATGGGTGCGAATCCCATGTTGTTGAGACGGAATGAGAATGGTAATGGAAATGGCCATAATGCTAATAATGGGGCGGATGAGAGTGAAGCTATGCCGCCTCAATGAGGGATTGGACATCCCCCTAGAGGTGTTTTGAGGGATATTCAGAGGCCAGTAATTGGAGTTTCACCGTCTTGTATTGTGTTCAAACCAACTGTAAGAAATTATGAGTTGAAGGGGGTGCACTTCAACATGCTCCCTTCTTTTCATGGGCTAGCATCAGAAGATGCATTATCTTTCTTTCGAGAATTTAATACGATGGTTCAGACCTTTCCCCATCATGGATTGAATGAGGATGAGTAGAGATTGCGGTGCTTCCCTTATATTTTGAAGGATAGGGCAAAGGTTTGGTTAATCAACCTACCGGAGGGCTATTTAGGGACATGGGATGAGGTGTATAACGAATTCATGAATAAGTATTACTCACCTTATAAGACCATCGACCTAAGGAGCAAGATATGCACATTCACACAACTTGATGGAGAAGCCTTCCATGAGGAGTGGGAACGGTTCAAGATGTTCCTCATGCAATGTCCACATCACCATTTTCATTTGGATTTGCTCTCTCAATTCTTTTACGAAGGGTTCTCTTTAGGAAACCAAGCATTAGTGGATCATGCTTCTGGAGGCTATGTGGGAGATAAGACCGTGAAAGAGGCATGGGACATTTATGAGTTGGTGGCCAATAACACTAAAAACAAGGCCATTAGAGGGAGAAAAGGAGCTAATGTGAGTCAAGTGTGTTACCACAATCCGAATTTGAGTGCAAAGATTGATGAGCTTACTAAGTGTGTTAAGATTATCATGAGGGATAAGGTTGGTAGAGTTGAAACCCAATATGGCTTTTGTGGAAGTTGGGATCACTTAGAGGATGCTTGTGGATATGGAGCCGAAATGATCCAACGAGGTGTTGAGGAGGCTAATTTTTTTGGTGGAGGGAAACCAAACCAACCCTTATTCCAACACCTACAATCCGGGATAGGGGAACCACTCAAACTTTAAATGGAGAAACAACTCCAACTACTAAGCACCACACAAATCAAATCCATATCCACCTCCCAAGCCAAACAATTATCCCTTCCAACTATTTCAACCTAGAGACCAAACCAACTTGCAATGACCTCCACCCCCAAGACCCACTTACCCACCACCACCACCACAAAACACAAATGAACCAACCTCTTCAACAAATCACCAAGAACCCAAAAGACATTTTTGAAGAGATATTCACTAAAGCTCTTGGGAAGAAGGACCAATTTATGGATGTTCAAACCACCACCAACTAATATTTTGAGACCTTTATGCAAGTTCAAACCTCTTTCAACAAGTCTACTTTGGCTACTTTGCAAGGTCTAGAGCATCAAGTGGGATAATTGGCAAAGCAAGTGGCAGAAAGAGAGAAGGGAAAACTCCCGAGTTCATCCACTCAAAATCCCAAGGATAATGTTTGTGCTATCATATTGCATAGTGGGAAGAGGTTGGAGGAGAAGATGATTGATGGTGAATTGGGCAAGAAGAAAGAGCAAGGTTCCGATTGGACTAAGAAGGGTAGAGAGGACGTTTATAGTGACAACCATGATAAGGGAACGAGGAGTAGCTATGAGGTTCATATAAAGGCTCCTAAAGTTGAAAAGTGGGTGCAAACTAAAAAGAACAAGGAGAACGTGAGGAGGATCTCAACTCTATGCCCCCTCCACCATTTCCTCAAGCCATTAAGGCCACTCCCAATCGAAAAATATATTAAGATTAGTAATGTATGAGGTAAGCCCACTTCAAGATACCATTTCTTGATGGCATGTCGTATATGCCTTAGTATAACAAGTTTGTAAAGGCACTTTTTCAAAAAAAGAAGAAGTTGGAGGAATATGCATCGGTAACTTTGGGTGAAGAGTGTAGTGCCATCATTCAACAAAAGCTTCCTCGAAAGTTGAGAGATCCAGGGAGTTTTTGGATTCCCATATCCATTGGAACATTGGACATCAATAGGGCACTATGCGATTTGGGAGCTTTTATCAATCTTATGCCTCTATCTTTGTGTGAGAAGATTGGATTAGGGAAGCTGAAACCGTGCCCCACTTACTTACAACTTGCGGATCATTCAATCAAGTATCTAGAAGTGAAGGCAGAGGATGTGTTGATTAGATTTGGGAAATTCTTCTTATCCGTCGACTTCTTTGTTTTGAATATGGAGAGGGGTTCCCACTTGGCAATCTTAGCCACTGTGAGAGCTGTGATTAATTTGCAAGATGGGAAGCTTACACTTTGAGTGGGTGAAGAGACACAAAATTTTGAGGTTTATTAACCAATTAAGTGCTTGGAGATGGATGAGGAAGTGTTTCAAGTAGAAAAGATAGATTCAATCGTGAATGGGGAAAACATTTGCAAGGAATCAACGTTTGCAAGGAGGAGGTCTTTCAATTAGAGATGGATGAAGTAGCTAGTGGAGAACCCATGTCTAAGGAGGAAATGTCATGCAAAATTAAGAAATGGATTGGCAACAAAGCAAGTGTGGGGGTGTGGCAAAACAATAAGACCAAGCACTTGTTTCATAGGCCATTCAAGGATGACAAGAAAAAGAACTCCATTCCAGCTTTTGCTAGATGAGCACTGGTTTGGATGACTAGCAGTCACACGGGGACCTTTGCTTGGAGCATGAGGACAGTCAAACCTCCAGCATCTTTGACAAACCTCCAGCATCCATGAAAGCCACCACGCCAAACAACATTCGAGAGGCCACACCAGAGACTGAATCAGAGACCGTGATGATTTGACTGTCCAGAAAGACGCTAAACTACCCATGTCTATAGTGACGTAAAACTATGTCAATAAACTTTCTTTCCTTTATAGCATCACTTAGTTGCATTCATGTTTATATGATGTCTTTTATTGATTTTTTTTCAATGTGTATGCATTAATCACATAGGAGCATGTTTACAATTATGTCTTGCATTTTTCTTATTTTATTTGTGTTTGGTATAGAACTCTTCTTGTTTTATTTTGTTAAAGAAGTGTAAATGAATGAATGCCACTGCCAAGGACGCCACCTTTTGAATGGTAACCACGAGCGCCTAACCGAGAGAAGCTTTCTTCTTCCATTTCCCTCTTCTTTACGCTCAACTTATATATACCGATGTTGTCCTCAATATCTCTTTGATTTCATGTGTAATTGTGACATTGGGGACAATGTCAAACATAAGTGTAGGGGAGGGGTTTATTATTTTGTTTCCATTTAATTGTGGGCTGAGGATGTGCATGCCCTCAAAAGTGAGGAAATTTCATCAAAATTTTTGCACTTCGATTGTGAATAGATGTGTGTTGTGTTCGTATTGATGTTTGACGAAATTGATATGCAATTTATGGTTGACATCGTTGAAAAGAGGACTTGCATATAATGGCAAGCTATGATGGGCTAGCATGAATGGTTGTGTAGGATGATTGTTGAGTTTGGTAAGGGGGTGTAAAAAGGCAACACTTGTTAGCAATTGGGAACTTAATTGCTTCTATTTGTACAAAAGAATTGGAGAGTTTTGGCCTATGAAGTATAAAAAGAAACAATGCTTAAAAGCTTGAAAATTGTCATTAGTGCTCATAATAAATAGGCTTTGAATGACCGGGAGTGCACGCCAAAAGCGGGTAACTTTTGAGTTCGCTAGAAGTCTTAAGAGAATAAAAGTTTCCGAATGACCGGGAGTGCACGCCAAAAGCGGGCCACTTTTGCGTTTGCTAGGAAACAGTTTGAATAAAAATAAGAGCACAATCTAAGAAAAGGCATTGTTGTATTTGGAAAAAAATGATTTAGGCCAAAATTCAAATTTTCTTTGTATTGATATGATGCAAGAGAGTAACTTAGATGTCAGCAAGTATTTTGACATAGAGATACCACCAAACTCGAGAATTTGATCACCAACCATTTGAGTCCTTGAATAGCTTGCTTGGGTAAGTCTAGGTATCATTAACACTTGATCGTGTTATGTGAAACCTTGCTATTATGTGGTAGGAATCTTGAATTGGATTGAGACCATGAATGCATTTTAATCCGAGCTTTTAATTCCTATGTTTGATTTGTTTCCCTCGAAACGAGCAAAAGCTTAAGTGTGGGGAAGTTTGATTCGTCCAATAATGCACATTTATTCCATTTAATTCTAGTGGATTTTCGTCAGATTTTATTAGATAAACCATATGTTTTTTAAAGCTTATCCACATTTTTGGTTTTATCTAGGTTTATTCGAAGAACAAGAAGATTTACTATGTTTTGATGGAAAATTATGGCACATCGAGCAGGGAAATTTTGGAGGCTTGAACATAGGAGTCACGAGCATGAATCGAAGCCTAAAGAGTTGGTGAAATGGTGCATTATGATCACTCCACGGTAGCCATGAATGAGGAATTGATTTTTCTTTCAAGAAAATCAAGGAAAAGTGGGCAGAAGGTGAGTCACGAATGTGATTCACCATAACCATGTTCGTGACTCGCCTCAATGTAGCTAAAACTCAACCACAAATGTGGTGTTTTGAGCCACAAATTAAAGCCATTCCTGACCTTCATTTAGCAGCAAAATTTTGGCCAGAAGGTGAGTCAGGAACGTGACTCACCATAACCACGAATGAGACTTAAAATTGGCTAAACGTGACTCAAGAATTTGAACCTTAAAATTGGAAAAAAGAGGCAACATGTTCGTGGCTCATCTTAACCACGAACATGACTCATAATGTTGATGAAATTTCTTGTGAAGAAAGTGAGTCACGAATGTGACTCAAAAGATTCACGAACGTGACTCACACTCTTAAGGTAAGTTGGAGTGAAATTAGAGCAACATTGGAGGCAAAAACCATGCCACGATCGTGACTCATTTAGTCATGAAAGAGGGTTTGTATGTGTCAAACATGACTCACTCTAAATGCCCCAAAATGACCCTAAACTGAATGGGTTAAGTCGGGGCACTTCGGACATTTCCCAAGGGGCTGAAGGAGGCTATAAAAGGAGTTGTATTAGGGTTAGAAGGGGACTTTTTGGCTGGACATTTCTTGGAGAAAAAGAGGGAGCTTTCAGGGGTTTTCTTTTCTTCTTTTTCTCATGTTTATGTCTCATTTATTTATCTTTTCTTTGTTTTTAGTTTTAGCCATGCTAGGCTAGACACTTTGTTGGGTTTTCCTAAGATGTAAATAGAATCTATGATTGGTTTACTTGTTGGATTTGAGGATTATGCTTGAATGAAATATCTTTTGCTAGAATGAATGTCTATTTGATTGGGTTTATGGATGAATGATAGTATAGATTTTTTGTGATTGATTGCTTGAATTGTACCCATTGGTTGCGATAGAAAGAGCGATGTAATTAATTAAAGGCATGTGAATAATCCATAGTAGTGACAGGCTAGGGTTATATTTCATTGCATCTTAATTAATCGAATGCTAGCTTAGGACATTTGATTGCCAAATTATCATATCATTCAATTTTAGTAATCTTATCTCAGAATTGCAAAAGCCGATGGAAAGACGGCTCATCAAATGGTGTTAGCTCTTAATTGGATAGAAATATACCAAATGATGTTAATGTGTTAGATGAAATGACTATATGACTGTTGCCTTGCCTAGTCTAGTGTATCACAAGCGTAGAGCACTTGCTAGACTTAAGGACTCAATTTTGAGCAGTCTGAAAGGAACTCTTAATTGAAGATAGCATGAGAACACCTTCATTAACCTGAATCCAATTAAGGAACCAAGTTTAAGTCTATTAAAGTCTAGGGCGACCCAACTCTTTTGCTTATCATTTCCAATTTTTATTTTCTCTTGGATTTACTCTTTTAGTTCAATTCTCAACCATCAATCTATCATGTTTACTTCTTTCTTTTTCTTTAATTTTAGCACAGAATCAGATTAGATACTACGTTCCTTGAGAGATTCGATCCCAGGAATCATACTTCCGTGGTAAAACTACACCGGCCTAGTACGCTTGCTAGAAACTGGTCAGCTATCCACTTTAGTCGACTAATTTTATCCTTGGTCAACAACTTAGACATATTTGGTCAACTAAATTCTTGTCTTGGTTGAGGAACTGAAGCTCCAATTGGATTTTGGCATTTCAGAGCATGTCCTTTAGTCTAGTAACATTAATGTTGGTCGGCTAACTTACCTTTCACATGAGTATTAATTGATTAATGGAAATATTGGTCAACTAATCTGCTGGCATTTTTTTGAATTAAAACAAGTAAAATGTAGTACTAGATCCTTTACGTCATTATATTGATTTTTTGACATGTTTGTGCATTGTGCTTCATTTTTTACTCGTTTAATCCAAAACAATAGTCATGTAAAGTGCTTAGTGGTTCCCCACTAGCCGTTGCACTTTTCTTTGACATGTTTATACCATGTTAGTTGAGTAACATAAAATTTAGTTAACTAACCATTAATGAAGGCTTGGTCCATTAGACAAAGTTTTGTCAAGTAGACACTTGGTCAAATTCATTTTTCCTAGAACTTTTCTCTTAGACCTTATTTACATGGCTTCAAAAAACCTAAAATCAATCTTTATCAAATTCATGTTTTTTATCGAAACTTAAGTGGGATTTTCAATTGTTTACCATCATTGATACAACAATCTCCTCTTTTTTATAATGACAAAACTTATTAGTAAATTGATAAATATTAATTTGAATATTTTTTAAGGTTTGATCAAGGTTTTTAAACAATAAAACATCAATTAGAGCTCCCCTTAAGAAAACATATTTCAAGATTTTATATACTTGAAAATTTTTGTTATTTTAGTACTTAATCCCTCTTAGTGCATTATCTTCATAGAAAATCAGTTAAATTTCATTTCTCTTCCCCTTTTATCATGATAAAAAAGAGTAATAAGAATCAAGAACATGTACCCATGGACAACTCAAACACAATCATATAAAGCACAATAATGATGTCCATAGTCATACCAGAAAATCATCCAAATACAAACACACATAAGTAATAAAAATATTCAAATAACAAAGCTAAACCAAAATTATTCATAAAAACATCAAATATACAAGAACATAATCATAAATGACTAAACATGAAAATCAAAGTGGTGGATTAAATGTCGGTCATGTAGTTATAAAAGCCAACACTACGGGGCAATCAATGTCATCCTCACAACAAGTTAGTTTGTCCTAAATTTTATAAATCATGATGGACACCTTCACAATTAACTTCACCAAGGCATTTATCATAGTTATACGTCGTCGACCTTTTCATGAAACTCTTTAATCACATGTCAAAGCATGAAAATGTCACTAGCTTAAATATTGCTGCTTAGGCCTAGCCAAGCTAGTCCTAGCACACACATTAGAAGCTTAGTTCCTTCTTCAAATATGTTAAGATTAAGTTCTCATACGTGAGGTCCATACATCCATCCATCATTTATCATTTTCATGCTTTTCAAGTTCATAGATGCGAATCTCTAATTATGTTCAACGTGAATGAAGCTCTCAACATTTATGTTGATATTATACTCTTTAATAATCTTGGTGATTATGGCTTTAAATGGAATCTCTTTATGCTTTATTGACTTGGTAATCATTCTGCATGTAGAAGGAAATATTTCCATGTAATCAACTTTAACATCAAATGACGAAGTTAATTTGTGTGCCTTCTTCCAAATGCCACGCTATCTGCACATCCATGCTCCAAATTCGATTACCATCATATGGATATGTACTACTCGCTAATCGTAACCGATTTAGGACATCATAATATTTTCAAAGAACAAGTGGAAATACAAATTTAGAAAATAAACATTTCATTACTTGAAATAAAACTTTACAAAGTTTGAGAAGGAATATCCCAAAAAATAACCAAGGTTTACAAAATGATTATGGTTATGAAAGAAAAGGAATCTAATCAATCCCATTTCAATTATATTCTAACAAAAGAAAGGTATGCACCATCATGTTCATTATAACTACTTGTATGACATAAAACAAAATCAACCCTAGTGCACAGCCCACCTTAGTTCTTCGATCTCTTGCGTCTGTAAGCAAATGGTCTACCCTTCTCGTCCAAAAATCCCCTCAAGTCCCTACCCACACAGCAGACATAAAACGCAGTGAGTCGTAAGACTCAATAAACAACACTTACCAAAATGGACAACCATCCCTATGTCATTTTATTCACTTTCATTTCAACTCATAATAAATACAAAATCTTACTCAATTTCATATTAAATCATCCATTAATAAAATCGTAATCAGACATTCGAACAAATTCAATTTCCAAGTCATAAACCACACTTAAGAGATACACACGTGATCAGGAGTGACTACGCGTGGTGGTAGGTAACTATGCGTTACTGCTACCACACTGCGTAGTTCCTGTGACACACAAATTTTTATTTCCTTTTTCTTTTAAATTAATAATCTTTATAAATTAATCATAAATCAGAGTTGATCTGGAGATAAAATCAGAGGAGAGAGAAAACGAAATCAAGTTTTGTAACATACTCGGGCCCAAAACAGTTAAGGCATAAAATATTTTACAGTGGAAACAAATATAAGTTTGAAAACAAATCCAACTCAAAATATTACATATTTAAAAATATGTACAAATTTCCAAAACTTGAAGCACGCAAAACAGTGTAATGGAGTCAACCTCTGACAACAGCTGGCTCTGTAGAAGATCACTGTAACTCTGGTCCAATGGCAGCTATCCGCGTCCTGCGCATCATTTAGACATTTAAAACAAAGAGTGAGTATATTTTTCAATACTCAGTAAGTCTCTTATACTTCAATTAATTCGCAAGGTTAAATGTGCGCAGGGAAGAACTCAATAT
>CANYCX011961792.1:0-18446 GCA_948193385.1 Breynia disticha f. nivosa | reverse complement strand
TTTTTTTTTGTGTAGGTACAGTTTTTTATTTGAGTCGCAATTCTTTAGAAAAAACGTCTCTTGAAGGAGTGCACATTAAAAACGTATCATTTTATCATTTATTTGTTGGTTGCGTCACATCTTGCAATTAATTTTTATCTCTGTTTTATTCTCTTAAAAAAACATAAGTTATTGATATTTTGAAAGAATTACTGATAGCAGAATATAAGTTTTATTATATTATGAATATTTATTGTCTTATTCTTGAAGAAAACACAATAGAGACATTTAAAAACTTAAAGATAATGATCTTCACGCCTCAAAACTTCAATTCCGTAACCCATTGTTATAACATTAGTGGCAACAAGCAGCCAGACAAAGAAGGAGAAAACCAAAAGTGGAAGAACACGACTATAACAGAGACTATTATTGACTTGCTTTTTATTATATGGACGATTGAGGCAAATACTAACAAACTTTACAACACTAACATATGTAGACTTATAAGCGATATAAATTATAAATTTATTTAAAAAAAATTAATTATTTTATATAAAATTTACGATTCACATTATTGTAAATTTACATTCCTCATTATTCCTGCCACTAACTTGGTCTTTGAGAAGTATCAAAACTAAATGAAGAACACATCCGAAGTAACACCACCACCACAAACATGGAAGTTTAAAGCTTCACTTGAATGCTTTAAAAAGAAGGTGTCACATACAGAATAATTACCATCGAACTCGTAAATCAACTGACGTGAAGTTGTTATTGCTTAACCGGAGATCTTGAGTTCCAGTCTTAGGTACGCTGTTGCGTTAAAACTCGATTGGGAGAGCTTTGTCTGGTCCTGCCCGGCTTTAACGAGGATTAGTCTGGAGTGCCTATGACATCCCGTGGTTCTGATTAAAAAAAACATACAAAATAATTACACAAAAATAATATTTGGACGACAACAAATGTCCAAATATTCCATCACTAAATGCCAACTTAATAAAATTTTACTGTTGGAAAATTGTGTAGCATTCGGAAACCATGGGCTTCTTTAAAACATGTGCCTCATTCGTTGAATGATCTCTGTTTTCATTTCCAAAACCATTCCCTATATTTATAATATTTTAACAAAGAATATATTTTTTTAATTGGTCTTATTTAATTTCAAGTTATTTTTAATTACTGTGCTGTGAATTCACTTGTAGAAATGTAGATATGCGATTGCATGTTTTAACTTCAGCGATAAAATTAATTCAATATCAGATTGTGGAATCAAATGATAGGTAGCAAGCACAAGAAAAAATAGTTTTTTCGACGGACTGTTTTCGACGATTATGTCTGAAAAATGAAAAATAGCGACGAAATTCGTCGTAAAATGTCCGCCGAAACAAAAAGCGCCGGAAAGTAAATTAATGATGAATTTCATTGGAGATTTTCGGCGAAATTAGTCGCAAAAATAATAGTAGAAATTCCATCAGAAAAATATTGGCGACAAAGTTCTGAGCCAGGTCGAGCCTTTGAACTGTCAGTCCCGAGCCGGTTCGATGGTTGCGAGCCTAGATTTACATATCTAGTTTGTCCTTTGTTTTTCATTTTTATTTCCCCCCAAGGTTCAATTCCTATTTGTCCTTTGCATTTTTCAAGAGAGAATCTTTAGTTTGAGCATATTAAACCAGGAAATTGGTTGAGATAACAGTTTTGGAGCATTACATATAATAAAAATTAATTTGAGTGTTTAATTTTTCAATAAAAAATAAATTAATTTTATTTAATTAATACAATTTTAATAAAATAGAAGAAGAATTATTATTGAACACAATGTCTAAGACAATTGACCTTTTAGGAGAATCTAATTAAAGGACACCACCAACTTACTATGCTTTTTGGTAGCATTAGAGTTAGAATGTTGAGTGGTGCTCTTATAATTATTATGTCAACACAAAGTGAAGGAATGAACATGATGGCTACACTTGACATACTCTAACCTTGAGCTCAATTTTAATCAACATTAAAGGTTTTTTTAGTCACTAGAGATACCATAATATAGAAGACAAATAAAATAATCATAAGTTATAACAAAAATTCATGCATTTTGAAAAAAAAAAAGACTAGTTGGTATAATAGTTTTGCTATTTTCTTTTGCACCGATGATAAAGAGCATGCGATATTACAAAAAAAATATGCAGAAAGGAAGATATACGGAAAAAAGAGACTGTCCCCTATGCTCCTTTTATCTCCGTCCTGATAGTCATAGCACGTCCTAAAACATAGGAGAACAAGCATTGTTGTTGAAACAACCCGAAACTTGAATTTTCGAAAGCATCAAATAACAGTGCGACTTCGCTGCGGTGTATTCACTGCAAAATATTTTTGGCTCCGGCACTGAGTAGGGTGTATTGTTGATGATGGGTGGAGGATAAATTGAAGAGGCTTTTAGAAGACAATGATTTTGTCATTGCCTTTATAGGTTGATTTTTCTTGTGCTGAATTGGATTCTAGTCATATGTGGAGACATATCAAGGTCAGGTTCAATTAATGCAACTATTTTTCCAGTTTCTTTGCATTATACACTTCTCCAACATCTGCTTTTGTTGCATTGGTGTTAGAATATTGTGAATTCAGTGTCCATCCATGTACTTTTCGTATTTGAATTCAATAGTAAAGAAGATCAACCAGTACACTGAGGGTCGACGCTGACTTCGTAGCTACTTTAGGAGAGGCATATATGCTTTGACCTGTTAGTTCGTCAATTCTCTTCGAAACTCTCTGTCCTTCGTGAATTAGCCCGACTTCTTTCGTAATTTTTTAAAAAGGTTTATTAATTTGTCATTGAGTTGAGTGTCTCCAGCATTTGTCTCTGCACCCATGAAGACAGAGCGGCATTCATGTAAAACCGCTCTTTTTATCATGTTTTTTTTCTTCATACATTTATTTTTATTTCTCCTTATAAAAATTTCTGATGACATAATTTTGTGTATTCTTGATTCACCAATTATGTACTCTCTTTTGGTAGAAATAAAATTTTAACTTTCCACTAAAACGATCAAAATATTTGAAATACCTGCTTATCATATGCACGTATTATATCTAAATATACTACTTTGTTAAAAAAAAATATGTATATCCATGTTAATTGGACTTTATTTATTTATTTATTATTTTTTCTAAAAGGTTTTGGAACTTGTAAAAGAAAAAAACAATATGGCCTTTTGCTGTGCATATTTGAAATTTGCTCAGCATTAAACTTTTGATCAAGCGTTATTTTTGAACTTGATAAAACCACTCAAAATTAATCGAAAAGAGATCGACAAGAGATCAACGATTACGTGATTGCTGAAACAATTCTCATCAACTCCTCTTACGGTAGACGAGTAGATAATAATTATTTACACCGAAGTAAATAGTTTTTTTGATTTACTAAAAATTAAACAAATAATCAAATTTCTCGTTGTGTTCGTAGATATTTAAATGCGAATAAACCTCACTTCCAAGAAATAATATCCTCCACTAAATTATTGATGAAGAAGGTGGTAACTTATAAACTAAAACCCGTGTACGCCATTGGAAAACCATGGCAGAAAGGAACATAAGAGTTACCATTAATGATTTAAGCAATAACCCACAAAGGTTAGGTTTGCTTCCACTTCACACAAATGCATGAAACGTCCATGCATACATCAAATGATCGATGTCTTCTGCAGACAATAGAACTGCAAAAAAATGTAAAGACCAAGAAAATTAGGGTTTGTTATTGGAAACTTTAACCATTGACAACTACCAGTCAAATCTTTAGAGCTCTGATTAGCTGTCAAAGTGTTTAGAAATAGTGTTTTGAAAGCATTTACGTATCATAAAAGGGCAGAGAGGCTATAATGTTGATTCTATTTAGTGATGTGTTGATTCTGAAATATCTGCTTTGATTATTTTCCACTTAACACACATCATTAGTCACAATTACTGTCACGTCAAGTTTTTAATACTTTCTGTGTTCATATGCATTTTATCTGTGGATAGTGAATGGTAAAAATTATCATACATAGAAAACTAATAAAGTTAAGAATATGTTTTTATTATATTATAATCTTAAATGATTTAAATTAAGATGTGATATGATTTGGAGGAGTTTTAAATCATGTAAAAGAGTTTTGAGTATAGTTTAAGAGTTGATTATAAGGCATTTGGATGTAGGGGTGTCTATGCGGTCGGTTTGGTTGGTTTTGGTGACCGAAATGAAAAAATCGAAAACCAAATATCTTCAAAAATAAAAACTAAATTGATCCGAAACAAAGTGTATAATCGAACCGAACCGAATTTTTCATTTCGGCCGGTTGACCGAATATCTTTTTCAACATTATGTTATTAGTTATTTTCGTCATTCTAATTAATATTCTTCAATCTGATACCTTTTTCAACATTATGTTATTAGTTATGACAACTTCTTTACTCATTAGTCATTTTGTTCATTGTAAGTATTTTTTTTTAATTATGCATGTTAAATATACAATGAAATTTTGGTTTACAATCGTATTTTTTGTTGGTTTTTTGTTACGACCGAATCCAAAAAAATTTATTACAAAATCGAATAGAACTAACTGAAATATATAAATAACTGATCCAAACTTTCGTTTTTTTGTTTTCGGTTGGTTTCACTGAACTTTGGACACTCCTACCTGGGTGATTAAATAATAACAATTAGTTAACTATTACATATTTCAAGGTTCATATATTTTTCATATTATGTTCTAAGATTCACATACCTATATAGTAAGAGTTGTACACTTTTATTACAACATTATTATGACTTATAAAAATATATTTAATTCCAATCTATTACTTAGAAATATTTTTGTGATATTTTTTGAAATTATTGTTTAAAAAATTTGTTTGTCTTGTTTAATCTAAAAAAAAAATATACTCATATACCATCAGCAATTTAATAGACAAAATTCCTTTATGGATAACAATTCTTTGCATTTAAGACTCAATATTTTTCAACATTATCATACAATCAATTTTTAGTTATTTTTTTCTTTCTGTTTTGGTAATTTTCAAATTGACTCCCATAGTTTTCTGTCCTTTGGTGACAATCTTTCGTTGTCGTCTCCAAGTCTTGACGCCCCCCTTCCGCCGAGAGTTGGCAAAAAAAAAAAAATTGTCGCCAATGGTCTCTTTTTTTTTTGTCAAGGCCCGGTATCCTCGACTCACTAGGCCGAGACTAATCCGGTTCGGGAAGGAGTTGGGGGTTAAGGTTCATTTCCCTTCCAATCGACGTTGCGGGGGATCGAACCGTGGTCCGCCCTACCAAGATCAGCCCCCATTACCACTGAACCAAGAGGTCTTTGGTATCGCCAATGGTCTCTGTCTCGCTGTAAATCATCAACCAATCGGTCGACAATTTTAAGGCGACACTTTTGTGTTTTGTCGCTAATTGGTAACCATTTGTTCGCCAATTAATTAGCGACCGTATCTATTTGTAGCCAATACTTTCCGTTATCTATTTGAATAAAAATTATTCAATTCTCTGGCAAAAAAAAATTGTAAAAATTCTTTCATTCTCAAAAACTAAAATCAATTTGATTAATTTTATATTTTAGTTAAATTTATAATATAAAATTATTAAAAATTAGTGCTATAGAACGTTAGGAGTACTAAATAATTTTGTATTATAATTAATTCATAATACTAACATAATTTACAAGCAAACTAAATTTTTAATTACATAAAATCATGACATTTTAGCATTATTTGGTCTCTGAAAAATACTAACTAGGTAATTTTGAAATGAAATTTAGTGTTATATTTGTTCTACGTTAATACTATCAATTCAACATTGCCATGAAACTAATGAAAAAATAATTTGATGAGATTCCATAAGTTATATTCAATAGTCATTTATTGATGATTGTAGAGTTGATTTTATTTGATTTTTTTTTGAGAAATTTGAAGTCATTTGAATGTATATGTTGATGTTAAATACGGTGTAGATAATTTGGACGCATAACAGGTTATTTTGCTTGATTTTGTGGTTCCAATTTGATTATACAGACAGTTACGTGGATATGTACTTAACTGTATATGTATTTGATCATCGAATGATACAACTTATTACACGAATTATACAGAATGTGTAAGTACCAGAATGTTAAAATGAAAATATTAACTTTGTAACTTGTTTTTATCTCATAATCATAAATACATAAACTCAAATTACTGTCTCATCGAGATCCTCCACTTGACGAGGCCCTAATCACAGATTTTAGTGACATGTGCCTTCACTCGACCCTGAGTGTTCCCACCATCAAATTTTTTTGAGTCCGACCCTGAACATAAATAATGTTAAAATGGAGTGTCAGAAGAAAAAGAAAAGTCGAAACTCTTCAAAGCAACCTCTCTAGCTATTATCATTTTTTATTCATAGCTTAAATCGGTGTTAAATGCAATAATCTATTCATGCTTTCCAGCAAAGTTGTAAATTCTACCAATTTCTCAGCAACAAACGTATTAAAAAACTTGAGAAAGATGACAAATAGTTTGGATTTTTTCCATAAAAGTTCATGAATCCTTCCTTATATTGTGGAACCGAATTCATAGTATGTGTTGTAAAGTTATGTTATTTTATTACAGACGTATTGACTTAATATTTCCATGCAAAAGTCTAGAATATAACCTATGCACGTGTGTTTATTGTTAATTTATATAGCTTGATTAACTAACACACGTAGAGGCTACATCATACCACATTACCACTAAGCGTGTATCGAGCGTGCCTTGATTTAGTAGTGATTGAGGCTGAACTTGGTAGGGTGGACTACGGTTCGATCCTCATAATGCTGATTGGGAGGGAAATTAAACCTATGCACCCAGAACTCCTACCCGAAACGGATTAATCTCGGCCCAATGGATCGAAGATACCGGGGCTCATACCAAAAAAATACCACTAATCGTATAAATCAACTGGTGTATGGTTATTCTAGCTAGCTTAAACAGTGATTTTTAAATCGAGTCTTGGGTACGAAGCTGCGTTAAAACTCGGTTGATAGAGCTTTGCTGCCTTTGTGGTCCTGTTCCGGTCAAAATTAGTCTGAAGTGCTAGAATACCTCGTGTTTAAGAACGAATAAAAAAATAGAGGCTAGATCATTTATTCTACTTTAGTTGTAATATTTTGGCAAAATTTTAATTTTAGTTCAGAAATACTTTAATTTTTGGTACGTTTTCGATTTTTTTTTTTCAATTTGAAAAAAAAAATCAGACATCGTTTATTATTTTTTCAAAAAAAGAATAAATAACATGTAAATATCGTAGTTTTATAGATAAGCAGAAACTTTTACTTGGCTACGCCGTTGGAGTATTTGTCTCTATTTGAAAATTTCATATTGTTAAAAAAATTATGTATATTTCTGTTTTTATATAATAAACTAAACATACATGTAGACTTTCAAAAAATTGACACGACATGATACGAGATTAGATAAATTTGAGTAAGTTGTAAATGAATTTAGTTATAAATGAGTTAATATGTTTATGACTTGTTAAAAATTTAATTAAAACAGATTAACCTGACACGACTAACTACAACTTTTTTATGATCCTTCAAAAATTCATTAATAATTTAAAGATTTAGCATATAAATTAAAAAATATAGAACAAATGTAATCACAAATTTTGTAAATAACCAAATTTAATTTGTTTAATGATAATTATAAATAACACATAATTTATAATTATTATTTTTTACTTAATTATATATGTTATATTCATGTTAATGTAAATCACAATTTTTTTAATTTTATGCTAATTAAAATGAAAATTAAATTTTTTATTAAATATAAACAAATAAAAATTTAACTCTTCAAAAATACCATATAAAACCTCCTGAAATTTTAATCGACATTAAAAAAATCAACACGATAACCCAACATGCCACAATACAAAATTAAATTCGTTAAGTTCAGATAGAGTAGAAATAAATTTGAGCCGTACGTAGTTAGACCAACTTGTTTATAACCCGTTAAAATTCCGCAAGAATTCACAAGACACAAACTCATCAACACTAATTTTCAGGTATACATTCCTGAAGACAGAGGGACCCCAAAGGCAAACAGATTTTCAAGAAGAGACGAAAAAAAACCAAAAAGATGAGATTTGTATGAATTTTCACCCTAAACAGCAACAACAAAATCTCCAATCTTGAAATCTATTTTGGTCTCCATCACATCCCATGAAATACTGCCAAAAATCTGTGGGGGAGTCCTTAAACCAAATGAAGAACAATAATCTCAAGCTTTGATTGAAACCAAACCCATCTTATCTTCAAACCGACTCCCTCTTGAACATGGCATGCATTGCATTTGAACGTTAAACCTCACCAAAACCCTAGAATAATTAGTGGTTTACGTTTAGTGTAATTAGATTAATATTAATTGTTATTTATTAGTGTGTTAATATGTCAACTTTGTGTTTGTTTTTTGTGTGGGAGTGGAATGTAATTAATGTTGATTTTGCTTTAGGTTTGACTGTTGATTAATTTGCATGGTAATATTTCAATGTGATGTTGGTTTGTGGGGGAGTCCTGACCAACTTTACATGTTCTTGAGTCAATTTTAAGTGATAATTAATCGGCCGGCCTAATGCTTAGAGATCAATTTAGCCTAATAATATCTTCCAATGAATTAATTTAGAGTTGTAAATTTATGAGAAGATAATACGATTTATGAGTATATGTTTATGGCACGATATGAATTGAATTTTTGCAATTTTTATGACACATAATGACATTTGATACATATTAAATTGGGTCTAAATCACCGCAATAGGCATTTTATGAGAGAAAATCTGCCGTTTGATTATATATTGAAGAAAACAATACAACTTAAATAATGTGAGATTTCTTACACGGGCCCTCAACACAAATCAGACTGAAAATAACAAACAAATGAGCTTTTCTGCAATTAAGGTCGGATGCTGGTTCAAACCATTGAACTAGGCGTAATTCTGATACCATATTAAATTGAGTCTAACTCACTCCTAAAATACACATTATAAGAGGAGGTTTGTCACTTGATTATATATAGAAGAAACCAACACAACCTAACCAATACGAAATTCAAGACAATACAAAATAGTACGATACGATTAATACGATACGACTACACGAATTGATAGGTCTAGGAACTATATTATCATAAAAATTTAAATAGATAGGAGAGATCAAAATCCGGTTTTGTTAATATGAGAGATGCCCTATATTACAGAATTATATGAACAAAAATATATTTGTTTAATTAAATAGAGTAGCATCTAGCTATTCATCATCATCTTCTTCATGTTGTAGGATCCAATGCTTACATCCATGGCGATCAATAAATTAGTTGATAACTAATTAACATTGCACATATTTTGAAATCTTCAAATTAAAGAAAATATATATTTTATTCATTCCAATATAGAATGGGATAATTATCTTATATTGATGTACATATTGAATGTCACGTTTTGGGAATGATTCTTAATTACCACTAAAGTATATAGAAAAAATCTTTTAATGTCCAAAAAATATCGTTAGTCACGTCGTAATTCTGTTATGTTATATTCTATTAAATATCGTTATTTATGATATAAATATTATAAAAATTAAATTTTTGTTATTTATATCATGTTATAATCGTATATTTCCTAACCGTATCAGAAATTGACAGCTAGTAAGCCATTTTTTTCATCAAGCACAACTAGATACCAAAAGAATATTTATAAACAAATATTAATTTAAAATAATTTTACGTATTAAATCAAATATGGTCGAGTCCTTTTTTATTTTGTGAGAATTTTTCTCATTGTGAGTGAAAATTTTTTATGTGTATTTAGTTAATTTCTATTATTCATTCTTTTAATTTTTATTATTTTTTGTCCATGAACGTAGACTTACGTCAAGCCATGTAAAATTAATGTCTTCTTTTGTTATTTATCTATTTTGTCGTGTTTATAATTTCTTTTTTTTTAAACAAGGCATGAAATCACTCCATTAAATCTTTAATTAAATTGGCTAGAATAGAACTTGGAGGTGTGTAACCCCATACATGCCGACCTGGACTGCTTCCAATTGCACGCACAAGTGAATGTGCAATTGAATTTGCAGATCGCTCAATAAAAACAACTCGAACATTTACGAGAGTGTTTATAATTTCTAATAATTGATAGTTAGTACAAAATATGAACCTTAGGCACCCCATACAACCAATTTGTCTAACTGAATATTTATATTTTTTTACTAACCATTAGTTTACATAAACTCAAATGGTAATTAAATAGTGCCTAATTAAAATTTAATTATTAAAAAAAAGACTATATATCCAAATAAAATGGAATAGGAGAGTAAAATAAGCAACAAGGTGGGAAAGCAAATTCTGTGAATAGTTATTTGTTTTGGATGCAATAGGCGACAGTGTTTATGTAAACCTAATTATCTTGTCTTTTGTACATATTTTTTTTCATTTTATTTTTGGAAGTTCCATGATAAGAATGAATGAGCTAACTAAATCTGCCAAAAAAAATGTTAAGGATGGCCGAAATATTTTAGAATTATTCCAAGTTTAAAATAATATATGAGGAAGTACGACAAGAATGCGGTAATAAAAAAAGCACAGTAAAAAAGACTGACATGCTAAATCAATTTTATATAATCTGCTAAAGTTGTATGTCACTGGGAGTTGATGAAGAACAAGTCAAACTAAATCTCGATAAAGAAACGGTATTGCAGGTAGAGACACAACAAAGAGACGGTTTATTGTAAAAAAAATCCCCTTTATTATATAATTCCAAGAAGAAAATAGCGGAAGTGGTTTCGTCTAGTGGACGAAAATATAAATACAAATTACTATATGAATTCAACTTGTGTTTTCTAATGTCTCATGCATACATCTCCCCAAAGGTTTCATAGATTAAAAATTGCACGAGAGTGTTTAATTTAGTTTCAATGAATGCAATGTGACAAGCACAAGTCCACGACTAGAATAGAAGTTGCCCATAAGCTAATATAAATAACCAATAATACGACACAATTACGGCAAAACTAACACGAACTTATAACTCTACAACGATAACTCTAAAGTATTTTTGGCAAAAACTATAATGCATTCTTTGTCTTAACAATACCTAACTTACATGCAAACTAATATTCAAAGAGAGAGTATCTTTAATGGCTATATTATGGCTTAATAATCAAATAATTAAGATATAATTAGAGAGAAGATGGAAATAAATTTGAGTTTTAAGAGAACAAAGTTAATTAAAAGACAAAATGGGAGTCAATACAAAGTGATTAGTGGTGTTCTTGAAGACTTAATTGTCATCAAATCTATTAAACAATATTACTTTTGATACATTCAAACTAGATACAGGTAAGCCTAATCTTTCTTTATTGCTTTCCTTATATATACTTGTTCCTAAAAGATTCGTCCAAAAATTTAATACTGCTTCGTGAAAGTGAAGGAAAATTATATATATATATATATATATATGATGATTACTTAACTAACAAATTTGTTTGAAATTAGTGTAAAAAATTATTGGATTTAGTGGATTTGCTTATGATGAGTTGGTGGAGCCGGAACTAAATACATATTAGTTAAGAATTTAAATTTACGGTGAAATTGAGTAAGATGTGCAACGTATGTAAGAGTGCTAGAAGACAACCATAAAAAAAATAAGTATTTTCTCATGGATCGTTCAATGAAAAGTAGAAATGCGGTAGAACAGGTCCTGTATATTAATCTTTTTCTCCCCGTGTGAGTTATAGTTGGAAGCGGCAGACAATATCATTATTTTCGAGGCATCCCCAGTATTTTACTGAGCTAATCAGATTGGTGTGATTTATTTTACGCGATTTACGTTTTATGTTATCGTTAATTACATTATGTAAAGATAACCTTCAAAAACCATGAATAACAATATGTTTGGAATTTTGAATTCGATTGAATCGAAAGAGCTAAATTATTAGAGGTGTCAATCAAACATATTCCATTTGATTATTTTTATGTATATGAATATATAGTTAGTGAAGTAATAAATTCTTTTATGGAGTCAAGTCTTCTGTGTTTAATTATATTAATTTATTTATGATGTTTATTATAAACAATCATGTAGGATTGAGATTTTGGAGAAGTACGTTTGTCTTTATTGCATGGAAAAAAATTAATGTATTAGGTCTGAAAATAGTTGAAAAATATGCTCGTTTGATTGCTGTAAGAAATTTTGCGAAAAAAATTCGACTCAATAATACGAATTGTTAGTTCTATTTTGAGTATAGTGTCTTAATGAGAGATAAATCCACCATGAATCCTTTGCAACTTGAAGTTCATGATGAAATGATGGAAAAAATAATGCGTAAAAGAAGAGAGACAATTAGATTTTTTTAGTGTAAAAAAAAATTTAAAACGTAAAACGTCTTGTAATTTTAAATTTTAAATTAATGTTGAGTCAAAAAAAATTTTAAATTAATATACTTTTAATTGTGTCTTTTTTTTGTTGTCGTTTCTCTGTTATATTCGTAATTGCTATCTGATTTTCGTGTTTTTCATGCAATTATAACGGTTTTTGAGCTTTTCACAAATCAATCTAAGATATAACTTCCGTAATTTAATTTTTATGGTTATAAAAAAATTTAACAAAAGTAGAAAAAATCATAATTTCTAAAAAATCCGAAAACCATTATAACTAAGTAAAAAACAAAGAAACCGAAAACATTTACGAACATAACACAAAAACATCAACGAATTATCCCATAAACACAATTGATTTCTTTTTATGCCGACAACGTAAACTTCCCATAAGATCATTTTTTTTGTCTGAATCATGAGGTATCCTGGGCACTCAGACTAATCTTCGTTTTAGCAGGATCACAAGGGCGGCAAAACTCTCCCAAACCAATTGATCTACGCGTCCGGTGATATGAGATCATGTGTTTGTACTTAACATCGTCACATGTATTCTCAATGTACAAATCTGACAACTCAAACGCCTTTTACATTCTCTCATCAAACTTTTTCTTCACCTTTCCTCCTCACAGAACAGTTACTGTAAGAACCTCTGCCATATCAAACGCTTCACACACTCCGATGCCTCGTACGTCCGACCGTATTATTACCAAATGACGAAGTCCCGTCGTGTTTTCTTGTCCGTCGTCCTTGTTTCTTAGTGGCGCGTCTGTGTTTTAGCGGAGTTTATGGCTGCTATTCATCGGTGATTCCCACGGGATTGGATCTTCGTGGGGTTTGTCTCGGCTGGGAAAATAATATAAACAACAAAACTTGTTGTTCTTACAAGGGAAAAAAACAATTTGCTTTTGTATTAAAAAACAAAAATGTTGTTTGGTTTGCCAACTATCAATTATACTACCAAACAGATTATTAATCATAGTTTTTGTGTTTTGTTGTTGGTAAATTACTAATTCGTGACATTTTTTTGGACAGGAAGGGGCTAGAGATGAAAAAAAAATTATATTTTTAGGGATGATTTGATCTCGTTTAATTCGAACGGGACGAATTTTTCAACATTTGACGAAAATCGAGCGAAAGATGGACTATCCTAAAATTAAAAATAACAGGATGAAGCGAGGTTGGTATTTAGTACTCCTATTCATCCACAACAAATATATATATATATATATATATAATGTAATATGTAATGTAAAATGTTATATTTTAGACTACAATAGTTACAAAATAAATATATATTTTATAAATAAAAAAAATCATATCTTTTAGACGAAACTGAGCAAGGATGAGTTTTATATCTTTGAAGCAAGACAAGGATGCAGGGACGAGTTTTGTTTCATTAAAGCGGAACAAAAGTGATATATATTAATTTTATAACTCGATGAGTTACGGGACAAAGACGGGAAGAGAAAAAATATTGTGGGACAAAAATGAGAAAGTAATAATTTGATTTCGACTCGCACTATTGTCATTCTTAAAAGGGGTGGAATAATGTATATTGCATTAAATTAGATGAATTAAAATGTATTTTCTGTTGTAGAATTATGATGTCAATGTTCATCTTTGCTTGAATATAAGAACAAAAATATGATATTACTGTTCATTTTTAGTTATATATTAAATGAGAATTGGGTTTGTACATTTCATTTTCAGTCATTAATGGAGACACAAAAACATTCGTACCTAACTATGAAAAAACATACCATAAAAATCAAATTATTAACTTGCATTCTGTTGCCTATTCTTGAAATATTTATAGTTTTCTCAGTTTAAATGTTTTTCTTGTTTTAAAATTAATTCATTATGATCACCAAAAAATATATACCAATGATAAAAATTTGTCTAAAATCCTACATTTTTTGGGAGCGTTAGGTCTCTCCCATTTATATTCAAGTTTAATTCTTTTTTTTAAGCCGAGTGAGTTAGGTCTAAATTAACATGATATCAGAGTTATTTTTTTCTCTGTTTGTTTGACGGAAAATGGTTTCCGTAAGAAAATATTTTTCTTATATCTGAATCTTATTTTCCAAAGTCATATTTTTTCATATTTTATACTTAAATGTTTAAAAATATAATAAAAAGTATAATTCTATATTTTAGAGGAAAATAATTTCTTTAAAAATAGGTTAATAATAATTATTTTTTTGTTCATTTTTAAATTATAATTTTGTTGACTTATTTTTCATTGGTAACAAATATTCCGGAAAATTAATTCCTCCAAACAAACGAAGCCTTAGTGCAATAGTTTGGAACAATGTTCGATTTTAAGTTGTTCATATCTCATTTGTTATTTAGCTATTCGGGTTAAGTGACCATATCAAGAATCTCACATTATCAAAGTAAAATTGATCTTTACACGAGCGGTCTTTCAAGGTGAGTTAGCCTCACAATAGGTTAAGAATAATTATTATTTTTATTGATTTTTAAATTATAATATTATTAACTTATGTTTTGTTAACAAATCTTAGTTACTACATTAATTACTCAAAGTTATATTATAGTGACAACTTAATTACTAAATATTTTCTAATTTTGGTTTAAAAATCAGAATGTTCAACAACTAATATTATATTTGTATACATCCTTCGTAATATTTCTTCTTATATTTGTTTTTTTTTTTAATAGTTGGAGCTAATGATGTCTCTTTTTCAATAAAATTCAACACTATTTCACGTGCAATATTCTGTAGATTTGCTTCATTAACTCTTTAAAAACCTCACTCTCTTCTTCCAAACTATAACCAAAAAGCAAAACATTTCAATTCTCTTCTTCCTCTCCCTCTTTCCAACCTTTATGCCACCTTTGCTCTTAGATTCACATTAAAAAAACCCACTTCAACCCTCCGTCCGTGTGTTCAACGGTAAAGAGGTTCAACCAGTGCAGACTTCGTTTCGTTAAAGTGGCACCGAAAGAAACCGGAGATGGCATTAGAAGCTGTAGTGTTTCAACAAGACTTGTTTACTCACACCACCAAAGAGCTCTATAACTTGTTAGGAGGCAACTGGAGTGGCTTTGGCTACGATAATCTGATCCAAGAAGAAGATTACAAGCTCGGTCCAAGCTCCTTTGATCATGGTTCTGAGAACCAGACTGAAAATCTTTTTGATGGAGAGAGTAATTGGTACTCGTCTTCTTCACCACCAGCTTCAGTGGCGCCTCTGTTGAATGAGTTGCACTTGAGCCATTCATCGCCGGATGGGAGTCGGGAAGTGGAACGAGAAGTTGGGTCGATCTCGAGCGTGATTCCGGGCGATGGTCGGGTGAAAAGGCGACGGTCGAGGACGAAGAAAAACAAAGAAGAGATTGAGAATCAGAGAATGACTCACATTGCTGTTGAGAGGAATAGGAGAAAGCAGATGAATGAGTATCTTGCCGTCCTGAGGTCTTTAATGCCTGAATCATACGTTCAAAGGGTATGTTCATTTTTTTTTTAACCCTTATGATCTGAATTAGACCGGTAATTGAATTGGAAAAATGATTGAATGGTTTATTCACTGATCGAACCGATTGTTTACTGTTTGAACCGATTATTTAAAAATAATATCAATACTCAAAATTGTCCGTTCACCGATTTTCTGCTGGTTCTTTACCAGTTCACTCACAAACCAGTCTAAATAGTAAAATTGGACCGAATCAGTGGCAGGTTCATCGGTTCGATTGGATGGTTGGGTTCGGCTTTTATAACTAAACTTAAAATTGGTTGAAAATATGACAATATGATTTGTGAGTATAGAATTTGTCGCACATGAATTTGATTTTTGTAATATTTATGTCACAAACGATGATCTTTTATCAAAATAACACGAACACGATTGTAACACGGCTAAAACGAATTTACACTCTTGTTGAATTACTAGCCAATTTGCGATTATGATTAGTTTAGTTAGTAGAACATTCTTCACCATAATTATCTGAAATTAAATCTTAAATTTCTAAATGTAATGATGCCTCCAGTACCAAGAATATCAATAAATGTTAGGGTCGGACAGCAATAATTCAAAAGAGCAATGCTGAAAAGCAAGTTATGTTTCCTTTTCACAAAGTGCTAACTAGTATGTTACTTGAGCAGGGTGACCAAGCTTCAATCATAGGAGGCGCCATTAATTTTGTGAAGGAGCTTGAACAACGTCTGCAATTTCTGGCAGCACATAAACAATCTCAAGAAAGCAGCACTGAACCTCAACTTTGTGCCAAACTTTTCTCAGAATTCTTCACATTTCCACAGTACACAACAGTTGCTTCATCAACTTCTTGTGATAACTCTCTTGCAATGTGCAGTAGTAGCAATAATACTACTCAGACTCAATCTGCCATGGCTGATATTGAAGTTACAATGGTGGATAGTCATGCAAGCTTGAAGATAAGATCCAAAAGGCGGCCGAAACTGCTCCTGAAGGTTGTCTCTGGCTTGCAGAGTATGCGCCTTTCGATTCTTCACTTAAATGTCACCACAGTTGATCAAACTGTGCTGTATTCCCTCAGTGTCAAGGTGAGTTCCAAATCAAACCGATACTACATACAGTTAAACATTTTTCCGCTGCGCTATCAGGTTAGTGAGCGCGATTTTCGGCAAGGGAATAGTTACAATAATTCTGTGACTAATGCAGGTGGAAGAAGATTGTAAGCTGACATCAGTGGATGAAATTGCAGCAGCTGTGTATCAGTTATTAGGTAGCATTCAAGAAGAAGGTTTATGAAAAAACAAACTTTTATCAGCAATCTTTATGAGATTGGTTCAGTGTTTTTTGCCTTGGGAAATGATCAAATGAATGTGGGGCAAAGATTTGTAAGATTTTAGGATGGATCTGAAAGGATCATTGCAACTAATGTTTCTCCAAATTTATGTAAGAGAAGTTTGTAGTAGTTGGTTGAGCTAAGCATTTTCAACTTTTTCCTTGTTTTGGATTTTAAGAAAGCATCTTCTGTATTTACTCATCTATAAATGCTTTCATTCATTCTCTACAAGTAATGCTTCTTTAATCTTCACCAATAATTAGGTTTTTTTTTTGTTGGTAACTTTTTTTGAGAATAAAGCATAACAATTTTTTTGTTTACGGATGGTAATCGGGTTGACGTATCGTAATCGTGTTATTGATTTTTTATCAAACATTATTGTTTGTGACATAAACATTACAAGAATTAAATTCGTGTCGTTCGTGTTGTATTTGAAATCGTGTACTCATTAACGTATTGCGGGTCAAAAATGGTTAGCTCTTCTCATTTCTCATTGTGTTTGACAGTCTCGCATAGAAAAAAAAAAGCTAAGATGTATACTCTATCGGTTTCATATTTATAGTCGTTATAGAGTTAGAGATCGAAACCTGCACCCTCTTTACAGCTGAACTCACGTGTATATATTGAGATAATATATTCACTAATACCATCTATTAATTCAAGATGGAGAAAATAATATAAGCGTGACACTCTCTCTACTACTATCAACCAAAAATTTAATAGAAGTGATCGACTTATGAATAGTGCTCGACCAACTATTTGGGGAATGGGGACTCCATCAGAAATTATGATTAAAAATGGTTCAGAAATAATTAATGTAATTCTACATATAATGGAGAGTTATCAAGATTTAGTTAATGAAAGAATTATAGAGATTAATTAGTGTAATTTTCTGAGGTGGGCCATACTGCCATTTAGACCAATCAAATCTGTGGATCCTGCAGGATTTGTGTTTCCGGTCTGGCTTCTCTCTTCCAATTGGTGATCTTAAGATGATGAACAATTCCAATTCTTCTTTTCCTTGTATGTTTACTCATTCTGCAGTGGTCCGCAGCTGCAAATTTAGCAGCAGATTTACGTTCTTTAACTAAGCAACCTGTCATCACGCCAAAACTAGAGAAGAAGAAGAAAAGAATGAGGAAATTTTAACCGAAAAGATTCACATGACAGAATGCAACTTTGTATCTTTGTACTTGAGTTCACCAGTACAGAGGTCAATCATCACACTGAAGGTGTGCGGTCCGATT
>CANYCX011961526.1:0-12328 GCA_948193385.1 Breynia disticha f. nivosa | reverse complement strand
CTTCAACCTCAGATCTAACTTCTGAATTTTCTGCTAGAAAGGAGTTTATAAAGTATGGTTTAGATCTACTTTATATTAATTATACTTAAATGAGTATAATTGTGTCTCCTTTAATTTTTTTCTGACGTTTAACAAAGTACGCGGGGTCGCTACGACTGCGCGTTCTTCACGCCGACACCGCGTTCTTGCTACAATTCTGGAAATAAAATTTTATTCATTAAATTATTTCATTTCCAATTCTTTTTTTCTCGTATCAACCTCTCATCAACCTTAAATAAATCTTATTTATAAATTTTTAACTATTATTTATTAACATTAAATCATCTATTATCGATTATTTTTGGACAGAAAATTTTCGGAATGTTACATTTCCCCTGCACATCATTTACTTTATATAATGCTAAGAATGCTTATGGAGTATATTTTATATTCAACCCCGTTTATTGTTTAAATGATTGTGTAGGATTAGCAGGATTACACGAGGAGGATTCGAGCACGTATTTTAGCAAACATGGACTATTTGTAAATAAAATTCAAAAGTGAATTTGTTGAGTGCATTTCAACTACATTAATTGTAAAAGTTAATTAACTCTTTTCTATATCCATATTTTTCTTAAATGGATTTAAATATTCGTAAAATAATGTTTTAATTTTTTAGCCTTACATTTAAAACCCAAAAACTAGGCCCATGAATGCACCATGCAAACAATTCAACATACAAATCTCTAACACTAATCTGGGCCCAAGACCCACATCCTCGAACAAGATGAAATGCAACCCTAAAACATGGCAAATTCATTTTAAGTTTTAAGGCGAAGTTGTTAAGAGAAATTATGCCTTTGGGCTCCTTGATTTAACCTAGTGATGGCCTTGGGCCAAGCCCAAAATCATTCATTGAATGAATGTACTCATGCCCATAACACAACATCAATTCATTTTTGTGCCATAAATGACAATGACTCAATTTTTCTTTTACATTTTACACAAATAATAAAATAAGAGTAAAACTATATGAATGCATTTAATTCACAAAAATTTCTACCAAAAAATTTCCACTGCCCAATTTGAATTTGGTCTCTAAAGTTTCAAAAAATCCATTTTAGGTCCATAAGAATTAAACTAGCTCAACTAGGTCATTAATTCTTTCTAAAACCACCTAGTTTAGGGTTTTTCATGTTTTAGCCCATTAATTAAAATATGAATAGTAAAATAAACCTCATGTGTTCCACAGTAATTCATCCCCTCCTAATCTCATAAAATTCATTTTAGGCATAATTGATCAAAACTATGTCCAAATAGTCATTAGGCATCACATTATGTACCTAGTTTTGCATTTTATGAAAGAATATTTATGAAAGAATAACTACACTAACACGTCACCAGCCCTGATTAGGATTAATTAGAAATAAAACCAACTGTTCTAAGTCATGAACCAACCCTAATTTACTAACCAAACAAAACAGCCCACGTTTTTAACAAACCAGTTATTGATTTCATCAATTCATGTGTTAATTGATTATGATGACCGCTCTGATACCACTGTTGGGTTTCTAATGTGTTCTAAAGACTATGGCAGTGGAAAATACACACAAAAACACATTAAAGACAGCCAAAGACATCATGAAAATTCAAGAAACCTTATATTAACTAACGGCTTATGACTAGTTAACGTAAAAACATAAACTTTGAAAGAAAAACTCACGTAGTTGTTTCTTCTTGAGAGGCTGTGAGTGTTTTTACACAAATTAGTAATTATCGTCTCACAATTATCTGAGACGACCTTTGTGACACTTTTTCCAAGAACCACAGACACAGTTCCTCTACAAAATTAAGAGACGGATTAGCGAAAAGAGTGTACTAGTACAAAAGGGAATCGGTTCACCTTATATCTTTCAACCGAATGAGATTCTTAACCAAGAGCACCACGATGATCAAATGGTATGATTAGCCCCTCAAAGTCTTTTCCTTCTTGAAGGAAAAACAAAGAATGACCTTCTTGAATTCTTTAGATGAGGCATGACCAAGAGAGTTCTAAAGAGAGCACGGCTTGTATCTATTTGAAAACTAGGGTTAGGTTTCTTAAAAGAGTTTTATCTAATCAAACTTCTTAACCAACAATCCTAATATAATTAGGACTTTGTTAAGTATTTAAATAAAAAAATTCTGTTTTAAAAGCCTCTCATTGCCGTGTATATAATGTAAGAAAATAAGGGAGGATTTCTTTTATTTCATTGTACATTATCTTATCTTAATTTAAGACAAGCTTCTTAAATTTCTCCACTTTATCCTCTTACATATTTTAATTTAAGACGTCATATTTTATAAATAATCTTTGTCTTAAAATTATGTAAGAAATGATAAATTATATTTCTCATCCATATTTGGCCCATTAACCAAAATATGCCTGATTCAGCCCAATGGTCGGATTTTGACCTAAGGTGAAAATCCAAAAATAGCCTTTTTAGTTTTTTGTTATCCATGTCTGATCTGTATGACTATTTAATAGGTAATAAATTTAATAATTCATAAATCATAGACACTCTTTACTAAGATACTATGATCATCCTAAATTAAATAGCTGACGAGCGTTGTCAACGGCCCTACTACAATTCAAAATTATCCATTTACCTTCGATATCATGATTTTCATAAAGCATGTCCCAAACACCCTTATTTAGTGCAAAATCACTTTCATGATCTCTATGACAAAACTGATAAGTTCAAATAAATGACATATTCATTTTATTCTGGTGCGGCCACACTCTTCCCAATCTTGTCTATCAAGCAGCCAGTGATATCTGCTCTCATTTTTATGAGAGGGTCAATCCCTTCACTTCACTCATACTCTTACTTGTGATTCTTAGCATACCCAATCATACCCATACTTTTCAACCTTTTATGGTTACATTAGGCCTATGTCAAAGTATACTAAAAGTCACAATAAAAGATATAGTGATTTTCAGTCTAAGGATAGATATTTGACATTACAAATAGTGATCGCTCTCCAAATACAATGTCCCACATTGTATCTATGCACTTTTTTAAATATCTCAAATATCTATGACCTGTAGAACATGATCACCTATAAAGTACATACTAGTCTTAATTCCCTTTCATTCATATGGAAACAAGTGGCTAGGGATATTTAGAATGTTAATCTCATAACTTCCAGGTTCTACTATCAAGGTCCTCAACCTTGATACTTTAAGTGCTTAATTAATATTCTTGGATATTTTATCAAACACATACCACAGGTCAATACATGAAGTGAAAAAATAATGCCTCATAATTTTATTACTGAATAATAAAAGTTACAAACAATGTTTTGGGGCTAAGGCTTACACTAACATCTGTATCCCCTTCTTGAGCATTATAAGTTATTGGATATAATAGAACATGCATGGGTTTTATCTTTCAGGTTACTTTGCTTGAATTCATATTAAACAACATGATGGAGAGCCCACTCATATTTTATGCAGGTATAACAAAACAATGGTTCTACCTCTTCAACAAAGGTATTCCTTATCCCTTTGACAAGGATAGAGTGATAAAATAGAAAAAATAGAAAAAATTAGAAGTATCATATTTGAGTCCATATGTTATACAAGTATGATCAATGTGAAGATAGGCATGGGTATAAACCTGCAGTAAGGCTTCCAATTTGGAGAGTATAATTTACCTCATAGAAGCCATAGTGTGTGCTCTTCAAGAACATGACTACAATCACCACATTTTTTTTTATGTAGTTTTCCAAAGGATATAAAGTATTCGATTCAACTGTAATAGCCTGAAAAACCTATATCACACACATAGGAACAATAACAAGCAAGACAAACCTCTTAATTAAATTATGGTAAAATAAATAACAACTCAAATTAACATATGAGAGATATTAAAACTGTTAGAGTATGCTTTGTTACCTTGTGTTAAAGTATACAGCAAGAGTTAGCTGGTGGTATGCGTGTTGGTGATAGTTCAGCAGCAATGATATGAGTTTTTCAATCTTAATTCACACTTTTCATGCTTATTTTAGTGTAACTATTTTTCTCGCTTAATTATTTTGTACACTTTGACACCTAAGTCTTTAATCTTAAAAGCATCATGCATATGCTGCTTGACTTTAGCAACAATGTCAACATCATTGTTCATAAGAATGATAACGTCAACATAGACTAGAAGCACAATAAACTTCGATGCAGTAGTGAGATATTGTTGAAAAATACTCAATGACTAGCATAAAACATATGAAATCCCCAGGATAACAAAGAGGAAGATAACTTTGCATATCATTGTCGACTCACCTGTTTAAGACCATATAAACATCGCACAACTTTAAAACTTACCAACAAGAAATTCTTAACCAAGTGGTGCCTTCGTATAACCTTCTTCATTAAGCTCCCTATGAAGAAAAGCATTATTTACATCCAATTGATGTAAAAACTAGTTCTGAGAAGTAGCTAATGACAAAAGAATCTTGATTGATGTCATTTTGGCTATTGGGCTAAAAGTAATAAAATAGTCCACTCCTTCTTGATGTGTATAGCCTTTAGCCATAAGCCTGTCTTTGTATCTCTCAATTCGTCCATCAGAATAATAATTTATTTTGAATACATGTTTGCATCTGATTACAGATTTTCCAAGTGGAAGATCAACAATTTCCCAAGTGTGATTGGCTTCTAGAGCTGTAAATTCTACTTTAATGGCATTCTGCAGCATGAATGTTTAATTGCCCCCGTATAAGTCTTAGGTTCTGTTTAAGTATCCACTGGAAAAGAAAAGACACGATGTGAGCTAGACAAAGTTGAATATGAATAAACTCCAAAAATATTTGTATCTCTCAATTCGTCCATCAAAATAATAATTTATTTTGAATACATGTTTGCAATAGATTATAGATTTTCCAAGTAGATGATCTACAATTTCCCAGGTGTGATTGGCTTCTACAGCTACAAATTTTGCTTTAATGGCATTCTATCAACATGAATGTTTAATTGCCTCTGCATAAGTCTTAGGTCTTGTTTAAGTATCCGTGGAAAAAGAAAACGCACGATGTGAGCTAGACAAAGCTAAATATGAATAAACTCCAAAAAGATTATGTGGACTAGTGAAACTAGACTTGCAAATGCAATGTAAGTGAGGTATTCCATTTCATCATAAGAAATGAGATATGAAGGCAGTTTTTGAGCTCGACTGGATCTTCTGAGTGGATTAGTAGAATAAACTCTACCATCAACACAATTGACATCAGAATCAGGATCATTAGAAACCCCTTGTTGAAGCACAACAGAAGGTCTAACAAGACGATCATCCAAATACTAAATTGGAGTTACCACCAGCAGTAGATTTTGCAAGATCATCTTTGAAGGGAAAAATCTCCTCACGAAACACAACATACCTGGAAAAGTGAATCCTTTTTGTTTCCAAGTCAAGAAAATTGTAGCCTTTTACTCCAATTTGAAAGCCAAGAAATACTCCTTTAAAGCCTTGAGAGAAAGCTTTGTTTGCTTAGGATCTATAGAGGACATGTAACACAAACATCCAAAACACCTTCAATTGAGTGTAAACATGAGAACAACTGAATAACATCTCATAAGGACTTCTATTGGATAAAACTGGAGAAGGAGTATGATTAATCAAATACACCATATGAAAAATACATTCTCCCCAATATGTAGTAGGCAAACCACTATGAAATAACAAAGCTCTAGCAATATTCAATATATGCTGATGTTTCCTTTCCAATAAACCATTTTTCTAGCACGCATATAGACAAGTGTGATGATGTAAAATGCCTGAAGATACATAGTAATCTATCATAAAAAAAACTTAGCACCATTATCACATCTTATGCATTTGATCTTCTTAACAAATTGTGTTGAAACAAAAACCACAAAGTCTTGTAAACACTTTATTGCTTGCCCTTTGTTCTTCAACAAAAACACCCATGTATAACGACTATGATCATCAAATACAGTGAGAAAATAACATTGATGATCATAACTATTAGCACCAATAGGGCCCCAAATATGAACATGCACTAAATCAAAAATCTGTGCAAAAACAAAAGCACTTATTGGAAACCTCAATTTTTTTGTTTGCCTAAATGATAAACTTCACAATGAGAACTATGATCACCTACGACATTAGAATCCTTAGATGCAGTAGTCTATAATGTAGCCTTAAATATGGTCCAAGCGGAGATGCCATAAATTGGATCTTTGAATAGTAGAAACATTTGACATGTGCAAAGAGCCTAGCTGTATATAGTACAAACAAAAAACTTCCTAGCTTGTTCAACATCAAGAACACTTGTAAGATTATTAGAAACAGATTGTATAGTAGGTTTTGCTGTGAAACAAAATTTATAGATGAAGAATGTTGAGTTACTGTATTATAAGAGTATGTAATAGGAAATTCATGCTTCTTATAACAACAATCAACAATATGATTCTCCTTATGACAATATGTACGGTAAGGCTTCCTAAAACCATTAAAATGACTTCTTCCCCAACCAAAATGCCCTCCTCCACGTCAATTATGCAATTGTTTTGTCATATTAAAGAAACAGTATGTACCACATCTGCAATGGAATTGAACTCCCTTTCTTGTTGAATAAAAAGAGAGAATACTTCATTTAAAAAAGTCATGGTTTAATCATCATGACATGAAATCAAACTGTTGAAAAAGTGTAATGTCTTAAAATTTATAGGAATTAAGTTATATGGAAAAATAACTTAAAACAGATGAAATTAGAATCAAATTAGGAAAGTGCTAAAAATTCTATAGAAAACTGTGTTAAGCACGATCATAAGCACTCCCCATGCTCATTAGTGCAGACGAGCACGACCTCGTGCTCAATTTTGGGAAATCAGCACGAACTGTGTTGAATTTGTTGCAGAACAAAATCATGCGTGAATGAACAAAATCACATGCTGAGAATGTACGGCACTACGAAATGGCACGACCCGTGCTCTAGGTCGTGTCTATTGGGTTGTATTTAATCAACCGACTGATGCATTATGTGCTATTCAAAACAAAGCAACCTGGTGAATTCTAAGCAGCTAAAAACCCTAGTTAGAGTGAGATGAAGAAGAAAATAGTATTCTAAGCAAGAAACAACTATCTTCTTACACATATTCAAGCTTAACTCATCAAGGTAAGTTGTAAGCTTTCTTTTCAATATATATGTGTAAGCTTAAGGTGTAAGTAGGGTGAAAGGTTGCTGGGATTCTGAATATTTGTGAGAAAAGGGTTAGTTAGTGAGCTTAGAAATAAAGACACGTATGTTAATGAATTAAACTTATGTGGTTTAGGATTTCATGAAAAGAGAAGCTTACGAATGGTTGGGAAGCTTCTGAGAATTTATTTAGATTGGGATAGATTGTGTTGTTGATTATTTGTGTAGAATCAATATAGAAATGTGTTATTAACAGCCCTACATGTTTAAATTCGTATAGGATGATATGTACGACGCTTGGATCAAAGTTAAGATGGGAGCCAACTTCTTATATTGTCGAGGTAAGGGGTTTATGTTGTCCTGGACGTGCTGTGTGTTGTCCTGTACGTGTTGCGTGTTGTTCATATTTACGAGCTACATGCTTAGAGCTGCGTGCTCAAACTGTGTGTCACTCCTCTGTTGTGTGCGATAGAGGACTCCACTATTGTGTGCTATGGTGGACAACAACCTGGGGACATCCTTTGTGGATTTCCATTGGCATTGCATACATTTGTATTCATATAATTATAATGCCATGTTATGGATCTATGTGATATAGAACCTATGTGGTTCATGATTGTTGTGTGCTATCCTATATGCATATTGATCTATATGATAGTGATATTGTTGTGTGCGTAAGATGAATTTGGTATGTAGATTACCTTATGTTAGGTGTTTATACTATACATACCATATCTTGGGTTTCCTATGTTGTGTGCTAAACTAAGTGTGTTATTTTGTGTGAATTTTCTTAGGATATGTCTATAATGAGTATGAAATTAAAAGGAAAGATTGTTGTGTGCTAATCCTACAAAAACAGAATTAAATAGGCATTTTCGAAGCTCAGCAAGTCCTCGTGTTGACCAGCATGCCATCGTGCTGGAGGTCAATCTAACCAGCATGCATCGTGCTGTCAGATTATCTGGAAAAGTGTACAAGCACGACATCGTGCTCAACACGGCATAAGTCATGTGGCCTGGAAATAGTGAAATTAAGCACGACACATATTCAAAGAGGCACATCGTGCCGACTGGAAATTGTATATGAGCACGACCCCTCTGCCATTACAAAAACTTCCCTTTAATACATTATTTACAATCTGATTACCCCTTACTTAGTAGAATTGTATACTTACCCCTTTTGATTGTTTAAATGATGTGCAGATTGTAGGGAGCTTCTTTCCAAAGGAGAGTTTTTCTGTGATCAGAGGCATTTACTAGATACGATAGAGGTCTGGCTCTAGAGATCAGTTTTAATGTTTTGACTTGTATATGTGTACGTTTTGTCTATACATGCTCGTCTTTGTTAACGACTCACTTGTTCTTGGTCGATTCGGATGAGTTTTCAGTGAAACTAAGGCACAGTATTGATCAAACTGTATGATCAACTTAAAAATCACACACTTGGTTTTCCTTTGGGAGGCTCATGGCTAGGGTTTGTGTTTTGAGGGGCGACACTCTTACGGAAAGAATTAGGGTTTTGTTTCTTTTTAAAGACAAGTCATTTGATTTTTAAAACTACTTAACAATCCTAATCCCTTTAGGACTCTGTTAAGTCTTTATTGAAAAATAAAATATGCTTTAAAATGCCCCACCAAGTCGTGACACTATGAGGATAAAATAAAAGATTTTATTCTTTTAATTTATCCCACATAATCCTTGTCTTAATTTAAGACAAACTTCCTATATTTTCTCTCTCTCTTTGTTTCATACATATTTTCACTTAAGACATCATATTTAATAAATAATTTTCGTCTTAAAATTATGTAAGAAATATTATTTCTCATCCATCTGGGCTCAATTACTAGAATTGGCCCAATTGCCTGATCCGGCCCAATAAACGGATTTTGACCTAAGGTGAAATACTAAAATTACCCTTTTAGGTTTTCACCATCCATGTGCTATCTGTAGGACTATTTAATAAAGACAATGAGTTTAATAACTCATTAATCATAGGCGGTCTCTAGTAAGACACTATGATCACCATAAATTAAACAGCTGACGAGCGGTGTCAACAACCCTACTACAATTCAAATAAATCCCTTGACCTCGATATCTAGATTAGCATAAGGCATGTCACTAACACCCTTATTTAGTGCTTAATCACTTTTCTTGATCTCTATGACAAAATTGATAAGCTTAAATAAATGACTTAATCATTTCATTCGGGTGCGGCCACACTCTTCCCAATCTTGTCTATCAAGCGGCCAGTGATATCAACTCTCATTGAGAGAGTTAATCCCTTCACTTCACTCCTGATCTTACATGATTCGTAGCATACCCAATCATACCCATACTTGTCAAACTTTTACGGCCACGTTAGGCGTATGTCAAAGTACACTAAAAATCTCAACAAGAGATATAGTAATTTTCAGTCTAAGGATAATATTTGATATTGCAAATAGTGATCGCTCTCCAAGTATAATGCTCTACATTATACCTATGCACTTTGCTAGATATCCCAAATATCTATGACCCGTAGAATATGATCATCTACAAAGTACATACTAGTCTTAAGTCATTTCTATTCCCATTGAAACAAGTGACTACTAATATTCAGAATGTTAATCTCATAACTTCTAGGTTCTACTATCAAGGTCCTCAACCTTGATACCTCAAGCACTTAATCAACATTCATGGATATTTTATCAAACACATACCACAGGTCGATACATGATATGATAAAGTAATGCCTCATAATTTTATTAATCAATAATAAAAGTTACAAACAATGTATTGGGTTAGGGCTTACACTAACACGTTGTCATCAATATTATAATTTACCCTCCTCTGGTTCTTATCATATGTATTGTAACTCCTTGAAATTTCGCAAAATTTCGTATTTAATTAAAATATTAAAATAATATATGAAAAAAATACAAGAAAATTTTTTGCAAATTATTTAAATAAATAATTGGAAGGAATTAATTAAGAATTATGATAAGAGAGACTAAGGAAAATTTAAAAAGATTGTGAATTTCGAGAATTTTGAAATTCGAAATTTAATGTGGGTCGAGCTTAAAATAGATTAGGAAGCAAAGTGGACTCAAGACGTAAAAGTAAATCTCTCTTTTCCTCCACTCCTTCCACTCGCACAACCAACACTCTCCCACTTCCCATTTTCCATCTTCTTTTCCTCTCCTCCATCAAACTCCACTAAAACTCCACCTACCATCTCCATCTTCTTCTTCCTCTTTCTCTTCACAAAAACCTCCATTAAACCATCAATCTTCATCAAAAATCTGGAGTAGGAAGGTTCATAACATCATTTTTTACTTGAATCAAGGTAAGAACATCCTACTCTTTTCCATTTCCCGTTTTTCTTGGAACCCTAAATTAAAATTGTCATAACTCTTTCGATTGAACTCCGATTTGAGTAAATAAGGACTCGTTGGAAAGCTCTAATCGTCTACTATCCATTTCCCTATGTGTTTGATGTTAAAAACATGATTTACGTACTGAAAAATGTTGAAGAACAGGGACGTATGAATAGTGACGAGTCGGGTTTTTTCGTGACCGAAGAAATTACGGTGTTTTATAACTTGGGTAAGTTTCTTTGGAGCCTATAGATAGTGTTTTAAGTGTTAATTTGATTGGGTTTTTTATGGTGTATGAGATGAAAGCTTAATTAGGTGAATTGATATGATTGGAGGGAGGAAAAATTGAAGTTAAGGTGTTTTGGATATGTTGGATGGTAATTATATGGATGTGAAAATTAATGAGGAATTATAATGTTAATAATAGGGAAATTAAAGTGCGGCGGAGAAGGTTTGCAAACAAGCCGCTAGTTGTTTTTGGGAGGTAAGTAACACGAGCGCAACTTGTCCATATATTTGAATGTTCTCGAGTGTGTTGATTATAAATTGTGAAAATGGATATTTAGGAAGAGGAATTAAGATGATAAATTGAATTGAATATTCCATGATGATGTGTAGTATAAGTAAGTGAAAAGTTGTCATTTATATGCTTATTGTTGGTGAAGATTGTAAATGAACAAATGCTAAACTTGTTGTGATATGATTTTGTAAGGTGTTGTATATTTGAGAAGGTTAATTGCATGAGCATGTTAATTATAGTTGTGGAACGGTGTTGCTTACAAATTGAGATTTTTGCTTGTGAAATATTAAGTATTGAATATGTTTTTGTGTATGACTCGTGAATACATGTTAACAAATTAGATTTTATGGATACAATCATGTTGATGATTGAATCAAATTGATTTAAGGCTAGTGAAATTGTAGTATGAAATGTTTGATTGAGAATGGTTAGTTTGTGCCTTGTTTTATTTCCGAAAGATTAGTGTACTACACGTGGTGGCAGCAAAGTACGCGTTGTCGCTATGACCACACATACTTTGCCAGCGACCACGCGTCTAATAATGCAAGACTACGCGCAGTGGCAGCGACAGCGTGTAGTTTTCTGCCACCACGCGTAGTCATGGATGACACCGCGTACATTGCTGGAATCCACATGTCTTGTTAAGGTTTATACCTTATTTTCTAAATGGTTAAATGTATGTATTATATTTTGGACCAAGAACATCAAAATAAAATGTTAAGTGAATATTGTTGACATTATTAATTGTTTGAAGGTGAATAAATGTTATTGTTTTAAATTGGTGTTAATGATATATGAATAAAAGATAAGTGGATGGACTTAAAGTTCTTGTGATATGATATATGTGTTGAACTTGAATTATGAAATATATGAACTTGTGAAAGTCCATAATTTTGACTTGATAAAGGCTTATAAATGATTGTTAGGTCTATATTGGACATGCTTGAAATGAAGCATGATTAAAATGTTACCTACAGTTAATTTATGCTTGGCATTTGACTTTATCTTGGTATCCTATGGCATGATTTTGGCTATGCTAATTGAAAATGATTTGGTTGAGAATGTTTGATGACTCAACATTGATATTGTGAAGCATAGCATGATTGGATTATGAATGCATGATTTGGTTGCATAGATTATGCACAGGACATTCATGCATCTGGGCTCTTGGGGAGCATATTTAATAAAGTGAAAAGGCTCTTGTGAGCATAATGAGGGAGTGGTTATGGCCAAGTAAGGGCGTTAAAGGGTATATCACATGTCTTAAGTTGACCTCT
>CANYCX011960920.1:0-10819 GCA_948193385.1 Breynia disticha f. nivosa | reverse complement strand
AAGTTCTGGTATCGTCTTCAACCTACCCACAAAAAACAGTGAGTGCCCTCGCACTTCAATGATCTATAGTAATAATCTATTCATCTTGTTGGTTTATGTACATTTTTGTTGTGAAGAAAAGAGATAGACCTAAAAATACATTATTGTGGGACACTAAGTCCAACAAGTCAATCGAAAATTATATAACTTCAAATTGTTAAATTTAACAGTTGTCAAATTAGGATACCGCCTATAATCAAGCCGGTAGAACTTACTGTTATAAAGAGTTTTGCCTGAATTGGTAGGAGCACGAGCCTCCATTTGCTCTACATTGAGTTTGCTCTTTCGTACATATTTAAATTAGTCAAATGCTGAGGGGTATACATTTATACAAGGATGTGAAGATATGCGAATGTGAAAATGTGCATGTGCTGTGGAGAATACTGGTGGAGTCTCATGATCCCATTGCAATCCCAATAGAACCATGAAGATCTTACAGGATCATACATTTCCTTCTGTACAAACATGCTTATATACTATAATACAGATTATCGCTAGCACAGTTGCTGCCATCTAATGAGAATTGGCAATTTTCAAGATTACGTTCACTGTGATAATTGCAGAAGTAGCAATTTCGTTTATTCAGTGTATAAACTAGATCATCGAATTACGCCTTCGTTAAGATCAATGGTCACAAAAGATTACCCAAGTTCAATGAAGCAAAACGTTACAAGATGAGGATTTCAAATGCATTGAACTGAAGCGGAACAATATTTTATTATATCGATGGCGAATAAACATTTACCTGGAAACAGGGTGAGAATATCCACAAGATTGACCCGATGGATTGCCTTTTGCCCGGCAAAGTCCCCAACACAGGATGAGAATTTCAAACTTTTTCGGAACCTGGCGAATGTTTTTTAGCTCTTTGAATCTAACACTCTGCTTGTTTTGAATGTTAAAAAAGTTTATTAATATATAATATGATATGTTACGATGTTATAGTTTTATTTAATATTTTCAAACAGTAAAAGATTCCTATTAACTCATGTCATACGTAAAGAAAAATAAAACAAAAACGATTCATTAAAACCGACACTTAATCGTACAATTATCTTTTATACATTATAATCGTACGTACAAAACATTACGTATAAACATTTAGTTTGCTTTATTTTTTTAAATAACATAAAATTTTGATCAAAACAAAATTTTATTTTATTCTAATCTATTTTATTTTATAAAGATTTATTTGTCTTTTTTTTTTGAAATCATAAAGATTTATTTGTCTTAATTCATAATTTTAGATGTAAAAAACCAGTAGGGTTAGGTTAGTTTTCAAATGTAAAGAAGAAGTAAAAGAAGAATATAAATGGAGGGAAAATCAGAAAGAAAAGAGAATATAAAATGACAATCCCGCCCATTAATTGGCTTACACCAATGCTGAAATATAATACCCTTTTTACAAATATCACGCCCAAAAGTATTTCTAATGTAAAACCCCTTCATCTATCTTTCTTCTCCTACCTTCAAAATTCTTTTCTGCGAACCAACCCCTCTATTTTCCCACAACCCTAATCGATCTTTAACTTCCCTTCTCGCTACATTTTCGACCTCTTTTACCTCGTTGTTTTTTGATTGTTTTGTGTTAATTGGTAAGCTTGTTTATGTTTTTTTTTTTTAATTTTTTCATCTGTGCGTGCGATTTTTATTGAATATTTTTTGATGATATATTTGATTTGATTGTTTTTTTTTCTTGTAATGCAGGGTTTGGTTATGGTGTTGTTCTGATCCAGGCTGTGCTTTTTGTGGTATAAACAGTTTAATCAGTAAGTAAGATCAATGCGGTGTATTTTTTTTTGTTTGTGAAAATATTTGATTTTTGTCTGTTTGTTTTTTATTTGAGTAATGAGTAAAGAAGTTTCTTTTTATGGAATTTTTTATTTGGGTTTTTTTTATTTATGTAAATTTTGGCAGTAATGAGAGAGGGGTTGAGATCTGCAGCAAAGTTATGTAAGAAAATCGAAACTGCAGTGAAAAAGGATCAACACTGTAATGGAGAAAAGGATTGTGATTCTGGGATTAAAGGAGAGACATTCGTTTTTACTTCAAATCAGGATGTGGATTTTGGTCAGAAAGATGGGTTTAGAAACGAGGACATAAATCGTGTTTCTGCCAGGAAAGACGGGTCTGATTTGGTTGGGGAAGTGATTTCAAAAGATGGCTCCAAATGTAATGAACCTGGTGAGAAAATTAGTTCTGCTGAGGTTAGTAGTAATGCTAGCAAAAGGAGGAGGATCAATGCTGAGATAGAGAGTAAAGAGTTGGTTCAGAAATGTGAATGTGATACTGGTAAGAAGTATGAGAGTAAGGAGATTGTGAGTGATAAAATCCAAGCTGTTGGTAGGGTTCTTCGGTCTGCAATGAAGACCAAGAGTGACAATGGAGGTAATGTGGGGCATAATAAAGATTTTGTCTCTGAGAAACAGCCTAAAGGGTGCGAGAGAGCCGATGAAGAAAGTGTTGAAGCCAAAACAGAAGTGGAAAGTCAGTCCAAGAGTGAATTTGGTGATCCTTTGACTTCTGAGATTAAGGAGATGCGAAAGACTGCTGTTGAAAAAGATCATCAATGCAATGGAGAAACAGATTGTGATTCTGGGACTAAAAATGCATTATTTTCTACTGCAATGCAAGATGTGGGAGCTGACCTGAATGATGGGCCTACAAATGATGGTTTCAATTGTGATCCTGGGACTAAAGAAGATGGGTCTAGACCGGCTGTGGAAGAGGGTCCAAAAGATGGCTCCAAATGTATGGAATCAGATGGGATCATTGGTGATGCCAAGGGTAATGCTGTTGAGGTTATTACTTGTGCAAGCAAAAGGAGGATAGATGGTGAAACAGAGAGTAAGCTGTTGGCTCAAAAGACGGATTTTGACAGTGGAAAGAAGGTTGCAAATGATGAGGTTCTGGATGATAAACCCCAAGCTGTTGGCAGGGTTCTGCGATCTAGGTCTGCAATGAAGGCCAAGTGCGAAAATGAAGAAAAGGTAAAACAGCGTAAAGAAATTGTCTCTGGAATAAAGCCCATAGGGTTTGAGGATTCAGAGAATGAAAATGTTGAGGTCATAAAGGAAGAACAAAGTCATTTCAATGGTGAATTTTCTGGTCCATCAGCCACTGAGATTGAAGAGAAGCCAAAGCCTAGGCGCGGGAGGCCCCCAAAATATCTGGAGGGCAATGAATCTGAGAAGAAAAGAGTTGAAGTAAGAAATGCTTATGTGTCAAAGAAGAGTTGCGGGACAAAGGTTAAACGCAAACGTGGGAGGCCACGCAAGGTTGAAAACTTTGATGGACTGAAGTTGGAAAAGGAGAAGAGTTGCCAATTTGATGGTGAAGAAAGTGACAAATCTTATGACGCACCAAAGAAGAAGCCAAAGAAGAAGAAGCGTGGGAGAACTCGTTTGGAGAAAGAGGACAGAAAAGTGGGTTTAAGGGAGAATATTGAGAAGGGCACAATGTCAACACATAATGTGGGAATTAGTCGGGTTTTGGGAAAAAGATTAGCTCGGGAAGAATCCAATGCTGGGCATTTAATATCTGTGAAAAAAACCAAATGTGGTGATATTGAAAATGGAGGAAGCAAAGTTGAACAAACTGCAGCAGGATCAAGAATACAGGACAAACAGGCCGTCAGAGATAAAATCGTTAAACTTCTTATGGGTGCGGGCTGGACGGTTGAGCACAGGCCTAGAAATGGCAGAGACTATTGTGATTCAGTCTATGTTAATCCAGAAGGAAGAACTCATTGGTCAGTTACTTTGGCTTACAGGGTGTTCACGAGAGACTGTGATAATAGCGGTGTCACATTCACTCCAATTCCTGATGAAGAACTTTCCATATTAACGAGAATAGTTAGCAAGGAAAGGTCTGACAAAAATAAGAAGAAAAAGAAGAGGAAGTTGAAGCATAAAGATGGTTATGTGGAAAATGATGAAGAATTTGCTAAAATTAAAAGGTACAAAAGGAAACTGCATAAAAGGAAATTACATAAAAGTAAGTCCGAAAGGGCAGGAAGTCTGAGCCTTAAGATGCTAAATGGGAGAATGAAAGCGAAAGCTTCTCGCAATGAACAAAGCAATTCTACGAGGGACCATAAGCGAGTGAAAGTTCATGCCAAGAGAGGGTTTTCTTTGATGGCTCGAGATTCTAATGATGGTGATGAGTCTAAAAATGGTGGTTATGTGCTGTATAATGGCAAACGCACTGTGCTTGCATGGATGATTAATTTGGGAACTGTACTGCCCAATGCCAAGGTGCTGCATTTTAAACGCAGGAAGGCGAGGGTTCTCAATGGTAGAATAACAACTGATGGCATTCAGTGTGAATGCTGCAACGAAACTTTTACCATTTCAGAATTTGAGAGCCATGCAGGCACTAAAACTTGTCAGCCACTCAAAAACATACATTTAGAGAATGGAACTTCCCTCTTGCAATGTCAGTTAGAGTCGTGGCATAAACAAGATGAACGTGTTCAAAGAGGGTTCCATTTGGTCAATGTTGACGGGGAAGATCCAAATGATGACACATGTGGGATTTGTGGAGATGGTGGGAGCTTGATTTGTTGTGATAGCTGTCCATCTACATTTCATCAAAGCTGCTTAGCGATAGAGGTTTGTTTCTGCAATTTTACTGTATGATTATTGGCAATGCAGAGTAAATTAGTTCCATGGAAGTACAATTTTTTTGACGCATTTTTGACACTTAACAGTCATTCATGGTGTTTTGTTGTCATTTTGGAAGTTCTTGCTATTGATTCTTTTATCATTCTTCATATTCCCGGGAAATAGGTTGAAATTAACTAAGTTGTGGGCTTATGGCTTTATGTTTAGCGTTATGTTTTCTAAGCAGTCTGTATTAATTAATCTAGCTATTGAAATGACTGATAAATTTTGTGTTTATGTTAAATTGGCAGAATTTTCCTTCTGGTGTCTGGAATTGCATGTATTGTTTGTGCAAGTTATGTGGGAAGGTTGATGGAAATGTATGTCAGGAATATGAAGATTCAGCTACATTGCCGACGTTAGTTACTTGTGGTCTATGCGAGGAGAAATGTACTGTCTCGTCTTACCAGTTTGATTTCTTAATAGTTTCCACTTTTAAATTGCTAGATTTATTTACACCAACTATTTTATCTACTGTAGATCATCGATCCTGTGTTAAGGATGAGGACAACATAAATGATGATTCTTCTACTTCTCTCTTTTGCGGGAGAAGTTGCCAAGAGGTACAATTTCAGCTATCTAGGGTGAAGGATGTCTTTGATGTGTGTAATGGAAATTTAATTCCCCTTCAGAAGTTGCTTGATCATACGTAATTATCTTATGATTCTTATATGTTGTTGCTTGTTGTGGCAAATTCTATTTCTTATGTAGCTCATATAGATAACTCCTACAAATTTAAGATCTGACTGGATGTGTCAGAATGAATTTTTGCTTCAACTTCTATTCTATTCATTTGTTAACTGCACTGAGAAGCTAGAATTCTGTAACATGGTTTCACTTTGTCTTGAAATATTTCGTTCTTCATTTGGGAAAGTGCATTACCTTTGATCTTTCTTTCACAACATAAAGCTGCAATAATTTATCTCGCATGAATCAGTGCCCTTAGTAAACCTAAGATTCTTTTTTTTAGTAGCTTTGGCATTGTTATACTGTGTTTTGTCTACTGCATGGGAGTCTATTGTGGAAGCGTGCACTACCTTGAATTGCTTGAACTGATCTAAATTTTCTTGGTCAGCTATATGAAAAATTGCAGATGCTTCTTGGGGTGAAGCATGAATTGGAAGGAGGATTTTCATGGTCTCTTGTTCGCCGATTTGATGTTAGCCCTGATATTTCTGTCAATGGAATGGCAAGGAAAGTAGAGTGCAATTCCAAGGTTGCTGTTGCATTGGACGTAATGGACGAGTGCTTTTTGCCGATGGTTGATCATAGAAGTGGGGTCAATCTCATTCATAATGTTGTATATAATTTTGGGTAAGCATTCATGAACTTCTTTGATGCTATGATTGTCTTAGTTGAACACTATTATTAATCAATTTTTTTCCCTGTTTATTTTGCTGGTTATTTGTATAGTTTGTGCTTTGTAATGAATGTGATACATCATGCGTGATGCAAATTTAATCTACAAAATTGTTACAAACTTGTCAAGTTATCAATGAATTGATTCTGCCACCGGGAAAAGAGACCTATTTTGGAATTGTATCTCAAACTTCTATTTGTTAGTACATGAGGCTGATCTGTGATCCACTTAAACATTGATCAGTACGTCATTATTTAAACCAGAGTTGGGTGCTACATTTTGTAAAAAAAATTAATTCAACTAATTTCTGCTTAGGCATGTTGTATGACGAATTTGGAATATATGTTTAGTTCCGGTCATCTCCTTTTTTCTCAAACCCATGTTGCATCTTTTGTAGTTGTGTTTTTCTTTGGGGAAAAAATTAATATGTTTTCTGTGGGACTCTTCGGACTTGGGAAAGGATTTTTTTTAATGGATCTTCTTTTCAATATCAGGTCAAACTTTAATAGGCTGAATTATACTGGCTTCTTAACTGCAATTCTGGAGAGGGGAGATGAGATTACTGCTGTTGCATCCATCAGGTATACTCCATATAATATGGTATTCTCTTGGTGTTGTGTGTGTATTCTTAATGGCTGTTATCATTTTTAGTAATTTTGGATATAATTACTCAATTATCAACTGCTTGTTCCAATAGGATCCATGGGAATTCTTTAGCAGAGATGCCATTTATTGGCACCCGCCACATGTACAGGCGCCAAGGAATGTGCCGTCGGCTTCTTGCTGGAATTGAAACTGTACGTTAAGTATCAAATGTCTTTTTTTTTTACTGTTGGCTTACTTTGATTTTCTAGTTGCTTTAACATTTAGAAGTTTTAGAGGACCTCAAGTTTTGCCCCTGTTTCTGTGCACGTTTGTTGTCTTTGAACTTGATGAGTGGGAGTCAAACCTGCTAAAAAATAATGCTTATTACTGAAGTGCTTTAACCTGTCTATGTAAATGTCATTTATTGTTTGTCGTCCAAAGTATGCCTTCAGATAGTTGAGGGCTATTCTACAGCACATCACATCTTTTTGAAAGAAAATTTATCCCTTGGATTGGATGCTTCCTTGAACAAAATCTTTGAAGCTTGCTCTATTCCATAGTACTGCAAAAGAACTCACCTTAATGTATTCGTAATAGCTAAAATTTTCCCGATGAGATTTTTTCCTATGTTACCAAATTGAAATCTGCTTTTTGCCAATAGCTATTCTCTAATTTTGTGCTGCCATAAGTTATTTGTCTACTGAATCCCGCCATTATTGATTAGTTGGTGCCTTTTCTCTGACAACTTTTTCAGGCTCTTTGCTCTTTACATGTTGAGAAGTTGATCATACCTGCAATCTCTGAACTGAGAGAAACTTGGACTTCTGTTTTTGGTTTTGCGCCTCTAGAAGATTCAATCAAGCAAAAGACAAGGAACCTGAACTTGATGGTTTTCCCTGGTGTTGATATGTTGCAGAAACCAATGGTGGGGCATAATGAAGGAAAATTGATTTCTGAGAGTATGTGTTTCTTGCTTTCTTTAATCAACCCTGCTCACGCATTCAATATTTAATAGTGGGAAGGTTTTGAAAACCACTTTGATTTTTTTATTGTATACTAACAGGTGTTACATCCAAACTCGAGGAATGTCGAAATGTGGATGACTTACCAAATGATTCTGGGGAGAGATGTTCGAATGAGACTGGTTCATCTCCTGTTAGGAATGCAGACGGTGATCCAACCAAACTTGAATCGGTCCCTATCCTTTCTGATTGTTGCATGAATGATTCATCTGATATTACAACTGAGATTGTAACTCAGGTTGATAAGATGAAAGTTGAGGTCGCTGCAGTTGAATCTGGTTCGCAAGTTCCAGATGACTCCTTGAGAATTACAAATGGAACTTGTAGCAATGGGACTGATGCATCATTGCCTTGTGGGTCTGGTGCTGTGGAATCTATTTCTCTTCCTAAAGATGATTCATCTGCTGTTACCGACCTGGATACTAAGAGTGAACATTCTCGTATTCAATCAGGTGTGTTCTCTGAAACCATAGAGCTGAGAAAGTATTGAATATGCTTGCAATTATTAGCTTAATATTTTCCATCATCCACCTGTTCGGAATATTGAACATCTAATTGCTGGAGTTTTGTGTGCATCTGGCGCAGGTACTGGTATTGCTCTAATAGATATCAATGTGCCGACTACTGGGAATGACTATTTTGATGTCATGGCTGCTGACTCTGAAATAAATCCTAGTCATAATTCTGATGCGGTGACTTCCGATACCATTGTAAAATCTACTCCACAAGGCCGCGAGAGTAATGGACACATCTCTGAAAACATCGAATCAATTTCTTGCGAAATTGATTTGAATGTTGATGGTTGCCAAGTTACAGATAGCCCTCGAACTATCACGAGAGCTTCAAAGCCGCTCAGTTCTGATAATAACGAGGTACATACAGACGATGCAAGTCATATAGATTCTGATATGCTGTGTAATTCAGGACCAAGTGGAGGAATCGGTATTCATTGTGTCTCAGGTGGCGGTAATGGCTGTGCAGCTACAGAAGTGGTAGTATTGTCTAACAAGGCAAGTGGATGAAGGTGGTAGGGTTTGGATGATGGGATTTTGGTAAGAATTTAGAATAGTAAGAAAGAAGAGACATTTTGGAAGTAAGCAACTCTCTGTGATGGCTCACATTTTTCCTGGTATTGTTTTGGGGGAAGAGGGAGGAAGGCGTGATTTGAGTACTAACAAGGTGGGAAGGCACAATCTTTTGGTGCTGTTTCAGGTTTTGTAAATAAATGGATTTTGGATTTTGGTTTCATTGTATAGAGATGTTGGATTAATTAATGCTCTTTTTCATTGGCTTAGAGTGAACAAATGGTTTGTGTGTTTCCTAAAAATACCCTCCAAGTTTCATTCTCATGCAAAACTTATTTGGTAAAAAAAATAATGCCTTAAGTTTAACCGATGAGTCCTTATATTTAAAGCAAAATATCTCTACTAGTCCAATTTTCTCTCTTTTCTCCTTGTAATTGATGTAAAAGTGATACACAAATATTTATTTGGTAAAAAAATATAAAAGATGGTTTGAGTTTTTGGTTCACTGTTTTCACCGATGTTATAAAAATTGGACTGAATTGGCCGGTCGGATCGGTGAACCGGTCACTGGTCTAGTCCTGGTTTACCATTTAGACTGGTCTGCAAGCGAATCTGAATTAAACCGATGAATCGGTTTTAAATATTAAAAAATATTTAATAATTTAAAAATTAAATAATTTTGTATATTTATATTTATTTATTTATATTATTCTTAAATTATCAGTTCGACCAGTAAACCACCGGTTCGACCAATAAACCAACCACCAAGTCCCTTTTCCGGTTGGATCACCAGTCCGGTTCTTATAACGCTGGTTTACACACATTTGATCCCAATTTAGTTTAGGTTTTTATGGTTCGGGGTTAGGGTTTTAGACGACGAACTTTTGGTTCAGGTTAAGGTTTGAGTTTAGTGTTTAATATTTTAGAAAAAACATATTAATAATTTAAATATTTCCGTTGGGGTAAAGTAGTAAACTTGCAGAAATTAGAGAAAAAAAATACTGAAAGCTATAAATAGGCGAGGGTTATGCAAACTAGGGTTTCACAAGGAGAGTGAGTGAGAAGTAGAGCAGACGGCACATAATAGCAGAACCTTGTCAAACCCTAACAATCATGGTACGTATGCTGTCTTCAGATACTTGAATGTTGTTAGTGTTATGATTAATTCTGATTAAAACGTTTTGTTGTGAATAGTCGCTGGTCGCAAATGAGGATTTCCAACACATTCTTCGTGTTTTGAACACGAACGTGGATGGAAAACAAAAGATCATGTTTGCCCTAACCTCTATTAAGGGTATTGGTCGCCGTTTTGCTAACATCGTTTGCAAGAAAGCCGATATTGACATGAACAAGAGGTTATTTATTTCATTTTGTTGCTCTTTTTGTTTTTTGACATGATTATATTAGAGTTTCAAAACACGGGTTCGAATGCTTGTAGTTGCATCGGGTTTTGTTGTATTTAGAAATGATGATTAGTTAGAATATTATTGATACTAGTGCTTTGTTAGTTTTGTAGCTGTATTATTTGCTGCATATCTCACTGTGTTCTTTTTTTTTCTGAACTCTTGGCTTTTTGGTGGTTGCTTGTTTATACTGAGTTTTGATATTGATTGTCGAAATTCCAGAGCTGGAGAATTGTCGGCTGAAGAGCTAGATAAGCTCATGACAATTGTGGCGAATCCTCGCCAATTTAAGATTCCAGATTGGTTTCTTAATAGGCAAAAAGATTACAAGGATGGAAAATACTCCCAAGTTGTCTCCAATGCTTTGGATATGAAGCTCAGAGATGACCTTGAGCGCCTCAAGAAGATCAGGTCCGATATCTATATTGGACTGAAATTGGAAATTTCTTTTCATCTGCTCTGGTTTAATGATTTTTTTGCACCAACAATTTTGCTTGCTTGTGCTATTACAGAAACCATCGTGGACTTAGACACTACTGGGGTCTTCGTGTGCGCGGCCAGCACACCAAGACCACCGGTCGTCGTGGAAAGACTGTCGGAGTCTCTAAGAAGCGTTAAAGAGTCAACATTTGTTCTAAAACTGTCGTTTTTTTTGTCTGTTCGACTTTTGTTCTATGAATCTTGGTTTTTGTATTTCAGATATTACTTGGATTTAGATGAG
>CANYCX011960611.1:0-11796 GCA_948193385.1 Breynia disticha f. nivosa | reverse complement strand
AAGGCATGACCCGTGCTCATCAGTGAACAGTTTGCCAGAAAAATTGGGCTCGTGGTCAGACCGTGGGTCAACACGCCCAGGTCGTGTTGACAACACGAGGTCGTGCCCTATTTATTTTTCACCATACTTCGTTTTTCAAACAGGAAAATGCGACAGGAATGATTGCATAATTGATCTAAAATGTTAACATTTGATAATTGGTATTAAATGATTATTGAGTATTGAAAAATACTCATCTTTTAGTCTGTATTGTCTAACGGTATGAATTCATGATTAAAAGTATGATTTTATGTTAAATCAAAATAAATCATAATACCTGGGGATGAAAGGATGGACACAACTTCGTGTTCATCAGCACGATGTGCTAACCGGACCCCTGCACTTCATTTAAACTTAAAATTGGCTTTACACTTACTGAGTATAATTTTTATACTCACGCCTTTCTGTTTGTTTTTAATGAATGTGCAGGTATAGCAGGATTCTATGAGGAGGATTCGAGCACAGGTTTAGCAAACCGGATTAATTGTAAAAGATTTTTAATATTTAGCTCAAAATTGTTTCGGGTTTATCTATTAGAAATTATTGTATTTTCTATAACTTTTTTATAAATTCGCGGTTTTGAAGAATTTTGGTAAATATTTGGAAATCGAAGGTTTTAAAAATGAGTCCCACAGTTTCCTCTTTGGACACATAGCTTAGGTAAGTCGTTTGTTAAGCCGTGTTTAGCGTTGATGAACTTTAAATATTTATTTAACTAAAAATCTCAACATAGTTTTAAGTCTAAACCATTATAAGAGTCAAATAAGAGAGAGAGAGAGAGAGAGAGAATAAATATTAAAATGAAATTTGATAAGTAATATGAATTTTTAATTGTGAGAAACTTTTGTACAAATTACAATTGAATGAATGTGTGATGCATGAATGAACTTGCACGTTAAATTAAGAATAAACATTTAAGTGTTGTATTTGTATGCTTACTAGTTGTGAGCTCACCTTTTTGTTAATTCCATCTTTGTAGATGGGATTGTTGCATTCATACTTCATAAACCATTCATCAAGTCTACTAGGTCAGCCTACTACAATGTTTCTTCTCAATTTTTGTTGTACATTTGCATCTATTTCGGGTATAAGTATTTTTTTTTTGTTTGTAAATGAAACTAAAATATTATGTATGTTGATTAACATACTATGAGTGAGTGAGAAATGTTGTAAGAACGTTATATGACATAAAAATCTTGTTTTTTTTTTTAAAAAAAGAGTGTGGTGTGAGCGATATAGCAAGCTCTCTCTCTCGAGGGCTGTCGGGTGCGGTCATCCTTTTTTTTTACATCTTTATACTTAAAATACCTTTTATTTAAATGAGCATTCTCTATTGGGTTTAGTTCAACTAATTAGTCAATGATATTCAACAGAAAAAATAGTTACAATCAATATAAATGAAAAATTTTGTTCAACATAAATAGTAAAAAATAAGTAAGATAAATTAGAGCGTCCAACAAGTCAGCTAATTCTTAATCGATTCCAATAAAGCATGGATGATAGGGGAGTTTTACTATGAGTTCCCTTAACGAGGGATTCAATGAGGTATTTGTTTAATACCGTTAGATACGGTAAAAATAAATCTGAGTCTTTTATCTATTCAGTAAAAACAGTTTTAATTTTATATAATTTATACAGTTTCATTAAAATGAAAAAGAAGACTCATTGAGTCCCTTCTCTTTGAATACTCACGTTAAAATTTAGCGGATGAATGGTGCAATATTGATGAGAGAAGCTTCTGTTTTGATTTCCACTTTTGACTTTCGTAGTTTTCTTGAAACTTTAAAGTTACTAAACTGAGTTGACTTTTGGATAAGTTAGTGGCCACTTATATATATTCCATGAAGACCCAATGATTGCAATGAAAGTCTTCTCTAATGTTGGTGGACAGGTAAGCAAGCTCATCCACTACATCCCACTAAGTCATAAGGTTTCTTTAAGGTTTTGGTGGTGACGATGGAGATTCTTATACGCTAGGGTTATAAAATAGAATTCTCATTTTGTGTTAAATATATTACAGTCGTATTGTGTTATTTTTTTATCAAACATAATTGTTTGGACCATACATATTATAAAAATTTAAATGCTTATCGTGCCATGTCATAAACTTGAATTATCTTTCGTGTCATGTCATAAATGTATACTTACAAATCGTATATACGAAGCCTTTTTATATCGTATGATATAGCTGCATGATCCCATGAAAGTGCCACGTTTCATAAGGAAGTTGATTTTGATGTGATCATTTGAAGATGATAATGAAGATTATACAATGAGATTGAGATTTGTGTGAGTCAAATAGTTTGATAATATATGTGTCCAACTACAGTGCTTGGTGTTGGTGACCAAATAATGTTTTCTTTGTATTGGTTGAACTAGTGAATAAATAAAATTATCTATCACAAAATTAGTGGCTTTCTTTTAGAGGATGACAAATTTAATTATATTAATTGGAATTGCAAAATGAGTAATTAGTTCATGCTTGTTATTATTGGAATTCAAAGTGGGATATGTTCCTCTTATACTTTTAATATAATTTATCTTATATTAATTATATTAAAAAATAATATGAAAATAATAAATAAACAATTATTCAAAAATAGAGAGAGCATAATTTATGTTACAATTTTGTTATTCGTCAAAGATTTTTTCTTAATATTTGCTTTGTCATCTCAATTACATATTTTGAATTATATCACTAATGTTGATATTATGAAGGCGAGAGCAAACAATTGGGAAACAAATAAAAAACATAACCGAAACTGAACTAACCCGATAAGTTCGGTTTAGCTTGTCAGTTGGATACCTGTCAATCTAACTATATTGATGGATTTAACGATTAAAATTTTGATCGCTAACATAGCTATTTTTTTTGTCTCTAAATACGTTACCAAACAAATAGTTGCTAAAAACTTCATTGTTGAACTGATTATTGATCAATTGATCGCTAATTTATCTAAATTTAGCAACTAAATGATAGCTAAATGTAAACATTAAAATTCTTGATTAGTTGCCCAGAATCTATTATTATTCCAAAAATTTGATGTATTTAAACTTAATTGAGTTTAATAATGTTAAATCCCGACAAATTTTAGGCAATTTTAATATGAGTCCCTTTAAGATAAGACTCATTAAGGTATATTTTTATTTAACTAAAAATATATAAATTATGTAAAATTAAAACTCCTTTTTATTGAACAAATTAAAATTTCTGAACAATCTAGAACCCTTGCCTCAATAAGTCTCTTCAAAGAGAAGATTTAAAAATTAGTACATGCTAATAACTGGATGGTTGACATAAGGTTTCTTGTTTTGCATGAGATGATATAGATGGAGACCAAATTTGTAATCAAAGCTGAAAAAATAACAAGAAGAATAAAAATTTCAAAATTCTCATAAAATTAGAAATTAGCTATTTTATTAGAGATTAAGTCTAATATTTTAGTTTTAATGAATTTTTCTAATGAAAATTAGAAAAGTCATTAAACTGAATAAAAAAACCAAAATTCTCATAAAACTAAAAAATTATCTATCTTAATAGTGCTTAAATGTAACGATTTAGGTTTTCTAAATTTATATAAATAATTAGTTACATGGTACACTTTTTTTTGTCTTTTTTATTTACAGAAATATAGGCGTTTTAAAAATGTTTGCAGAGTTGTACTTTTTATTTTTTTTAATTGCACTATTTACGAAATGATTTTTAGATATAAACTTCATATAAATTTTATATATGTATTTAAACCTTTTTATGTATAAATTTGCATTTATTTTCATAAATTTAAACTTAATATAAACTTCTAACTTAATATATAATATATTATTATATTTTTTATAGATTTTTAAAGATTAACTTTTATATAATTTTTTTATCTTTTTAAAACAAATATCAACTTTATGTAAATTGTGGGCTCACTTGGTTCATTTTAGTGAACTTTCTGGGAAGTATACTTCCCAACAAATATACTTTTTAGGAAAATACACTTTCTAGGAAGTGTAATAAAGTATCGTTTGTTTCACTTTAAAATTTTCTATAAGTATAATTATTTTATTTCTTAAAAAATACTTTTTAATAAATAATTATACAAACAAAGACAATCTTACACCTAAAAAACAAGTAGATTTTTATTAAAAAAATATGAATCATTTATTTGAGATGTAAACAAGACGTTAGATTAGTTACAGTAAAAAAAATACAACTTTTAACAATTATTAAAACAAAATTTAAGATGTTATCTGCTTTTTTTTCATTAATATGTAATATTTATAATTAAACCCATAAAAAATATACCTTGTTGATTTTTTTTTGTGTTTTTTTATAAATCTTGTGTAGGTAGAAAAAAAATATTAGAGAAAAAATATGAAAAATTTATCATTTGGATATATAAATTTTAATTGATAAAATTGAATTTATTTAAAAAACAGAAGGATAATTGCGAAATAAAAAAAATTCCTTAGGAAAGTTGTACCTCCCTGAGTTTAGTTAGGGAATTAACTTCCCTTGTACTCGAGAAGTTGAGAGTTCTACTTTCCGAAAAGTACAACCATATTTTTGAACCAAGTGAAGCAACTTTTCTTACTTACCAAAAAGTTGTACTTTCTTAGCTTATTTTCTCCCAATCAAGTTAACATTGTATATCAACATATCTATTTAGAGTTAAGATATATTTGTAATTTAATAAATAAAAGTATAAAAAAATTAAAATAATGACTAATTTACAAATAAATAATAAAAACATAGTATATATGAAATCAACCTCAGAAAAAATTTCACATAAGAGCTGTATTTAGTTGAATGAAGTGATGGAGACAAAAAAAAGAATTTTACTATAAGAGGGGATTTAATGAAGTATTTATTTACAATCATTAAATATAATAAAAATAAATTTAAATTTTTATTTATTTAATAAAAAATTAATTTTATATAATTTATACAGTTCAATAAAGTCTTTAAATTTTTTATATTAGACTTTACCAAAAAGAAGTGATGAGAGATTAATAGAGATATTTTAATTGAAAACTTATATTTTAATTGAAAACTTAAAGGATAATAGCATAAAATTAGAGAGAGGATATATATGAGAAAAAAGGGTAGTTGGGTTGCGTGGCTTGGAAATGATGTCCACGTAGGAATGTGTCAAAGTAGGGTCCACTTTCATTTTTTGGTGGCCCTACCTATCAAATACTATTTCTTACACTGATTTAAAGGTTTTTTTAAAGTAGTCAAAACTAAAAAACATATTCCAAAAACAGAAATCATATTAAAGAAGAAAATATATAGATGAATCAGATAAAATATTTATTTTATTTATTTCACGACGCATAAATAAAATAAATATATTATAATTATCTCAATTTTCCTTTTGATGCCGCAATAGGTAATGCCTTCTCCCGTTTCCATTTACTTTTAATATTGTCATCATTATTATTTATGTAATCAATAATAAATGATTTTTATCATGAATTTTTATAAAGAGACTCAATAAATTAATAAATTATTACTGTTAGATATAAAAAATTTAATTTGAAATTTAGTTTATATAATAAAAATTAATTATAATTTTCAATAATTAATACCATTTTAATAAAATAAAATAATTTCTAATTGAAGAAAAATTTCATCATAAAATTCACCACAACAATAGTTTCCCATTAATAGCAATCATAGTTTATCTATGGTCTCAAATCTTCCCCGTTTTAAGTCACGTATATGATATTTTAATATTTCAAATTTTAATACAGTATTTTTAAAATATTCTCACACATCTCTCATTTATTTATTTTATAATAAATATTAAACTCGTATTATCGAATAAATGTTCATTCCAATCGTCAACCATACATTTATACGTGGCACCAAGCCATTGGCCTAGCCACAGCGGATAAGACAGTTGACTAAAAAATAAAATAAACTAAAAAAATGTGGCTTGTCAGCGACTATAAAGCCACAGAGTCGTTATTGCAATAGAATGCATAGTGTCATCAACAGCAGAACTTGTCCGGTAGCCGGAAGAGAGCGAGTGCTACTTTTTCTGAAAAAGATTTCTTCACTTCCCCTTCTCTAATAAGGGACTATCCCTTTCTGTTAATCGTCTGTCTTTCAAAGATTCAAATATTTTTCATTGAAGATTTTCTTGTAATACAATTAGAACTAGAAAGGAAGGTGGTTCAGAATAGTGATCCATCGAGGTTTGCTTTCATCTGCTTCAATTCCAAAACAACTCGTTGGGTTTATTTTTGGTCCCTCTTGTTGGGTTTTCGGTAAAAGTCCAAATACCCAGGTTTTATTCTTGTTACAAGATCATGGCAGCAGCTATAGATATTTACAGTAGCATCGCCTCTGCATCATCATCATCATCAGTTTTATCTGATCCTTGTACAGGTGAACTAATGAAAGCACTTGAACCTTTTATGAAAAGTACTTCTTCATTAATCTCAACTTCGCCTTCTTTTCCTTATGGCTCTTGTATTTCTAATGAGTCAGTTTATAATCAATCAGACTTGTGTGGTTTGTCTAGCCATGGTCAATCTGTTATGGGACAAACGGGGTCATTAGGCCTCAATCAACTTACTTTATCTCAAATCTTTCAAATTCAGGCTCAAATTCAATACCAACAACAACAAGAACAAATGTTGCATCTTTCTCATAATTCACAGTTAATTAACAACCATAGAGTTAGCTTTTTGAGTCCAAAGGTTGTTCCCATGAAGCAGTCTGCTTCTACTTTGCTGAAACCGACGAAACTTTACAGAGGAGTGAGGCAGAGGCATTGGGGAAAATGGGTTGCGGAAATCAGACTTCCAAAGAACAGAACAAGACTTTGGCTTGGCACTTTTGACACTGCTGAAGAAGCTGCTTTAGCTTATGATAAAGCTGCTTATAGACTCAGAGGAGACTATGCTAGACTTAATTTTCCGCATATTCGACACCAAGGTGCTCATGTTTACGGTGAATTTGGTGATTATAAGCCTCTGCATTCTTCTGTTGATGCGAAGTTACAAGCTATTTGCCAAAGCTTGTCTGTTAGTAACTCCCAAAAGCAGGGGAAAACAGGGGGACTCAGTTCGGGCTCTGACTCATTGGTGAAGCCTTTGGCAACAAAAAGTGAAAATTGTGGATCTTTGAAGACTGAATTGAAACAGGAATTTGATAGTTTTGCAATTGAGGATTCTAAGTCTGATATTTTGGCTTCTTCAGATGATCAGTTCCCAGGAGGCTCATCATCCCCTGAATCAGAGATTTCTTTCTTGGATTTCTCTGATTCTTCGAATGGCTCACATTGGGACGGCACTGAAAATTTCAATCTGGAGAAATACCCTTCAGTTGAGATTGATTGGTCAGCTATTTGAGCTCAACATGTTCATTATATGCAGCTTTTATTTCCTTTCTAGTTTTGTTGGTTAAGGTTATGTTTGGAGTCTTTAGAAATCAGTTCTGCAATGAAATTTTTGACAGTTGCAGAAGTGATGTCAGGGTTGAAGTTTAGTTACAAGTTAGTTGATCATTTCAATATAAGGTAGAGCTTTATCTCTCTCCATCGTGCTGAAGCTGGTACCTTTTTTTGCTTGCTTAACCATGGGAGGGTCTGTAAGTTGAATTTGTTCAGCATGTTTAGGTCAGTGTAATGTAATAAAAGATGTATTTTTAATGTATCACTGTATGCTTATGGGAATGATGTAGAAATTTTCTTTTTTCAGCGCTGGTTTTGCAGTTTAAAACATGCTTGCTCTAATGTTCTAATCTCCCATAGACGAATGGTTTGAAGCTCTTCCTTAGTAGCTAAAATTTCTTACTGCCGAAAGTAAATTCATATTAGTCATGTCGAAATATATTTTATCAAATATCACTATTATTAATATAAATATCATAAATATTTAATTTATGTAATTTGTAACGCATCATATTTATGTACTTACATGCCAATGTTTTTGTGTCAGAAATTGATATTTTTAAATATTTAAGTTGGATATAAACAAATTTTATTTATGTTTATATTTTTGCAAAACTGAGCATAGAAAATTACAATGGTCACGTTCAAAGGTTTTTTTTTTCGTTCTTTAGATTTAAAAGCATTAACTGTTTTATGTTGTTTTCTTTCTTATGTTTAGGAGAAACTATAACTATAAAAGATAGTAAATTATAATATATTAAACATTTCATTTAGCTTGCCAAATTGTGAGCATTGGAATGCTAACACATAAGAGTTATGTTTACCAAACGTGCCTTGATTCAGTGGTGTTTGGGGATGAACTTGGTAGAGCGGACTGCGGTTCGATCCCCCGCAACGCCGTTTGGGAGGGGAATAAAATCTAACCACCCGGGACCCTCCCGAACCGGATTAGTCTCGGCCCAGTGGATCGGGAATACCGCGGCTCAGACAAAAAAAAACATAAGAGTTATGTTTTTATTAGAGTATATGAAACTAGAGGTGTAGAAATTAAATTGGATTTGACGAATTAGAATCGAAACAGTCGGTTCTGGAATCGAAATTAAAATTCGAATCAAAACCGAAACCGTCGAAACCGGTCATATTCGGTTACGGTTCCATGAACAATGAAACCGTGAACCAACGGTTTCGATTAAAACCGACAGTTCGGTTAATTTATAAATAAAAATTGAAACCAAACCGTCGAATCAGAAGTGGAACAGTCAGTTCAAAACCTGCTCGGAACCAGAACTGAACTGGTCCAAACCGTGTTATACACATTTCAATTCGATTCACATGTTTCTTAAACTATGAACCGCCAGCGTCCTTGGCTAATGTTGCATACAATCATTTTTTGTGTCACGCGAATAGAAATTATACAAAAACATAGAGATCGAAAAATTAAAATCATATATTTTCGGCAAAAACAAAAGAGTATACTTTTGTTAGATTTAAAGAAAAGGACTAACGCCTACAAAACTCAAGAACCGTAAACAAGTTTTTAAGAAAATTCAATACCTGAAAAAGTGATTACGGTTAACAACAAGAATGGCAAAAGACTTATCACATCTAGAAAGCACCAATCATAAAATTAGTCATATTAATAATATATATAATAAACATTCATTATATAAATTAATGATGACAATAAATAGAATATGAGTAGTGTATAACTAAACCTGTGTCCTTTCATTAAACCTCAGATGTGATGGTCAGCACTACAAGCTTGGTGCTGGATGAGGAAGATGAGACATTTTCTTTCTGTAAATGTTTTCTCTAAAACATTATTGCTGAATTCAATATTAAGAATATAACATAAAATATTTTTCGATCCTTTCTATTTCACAAAATCATAGTCAGATCTCAAGGTCGAAAATCTCCTATTTGCACATAATAAAACATTTTCTTATTGAAATAATTATATATGTTTATTTATACTCTTGTTCGGTGAGGCCCACAACCAATCAACAAAAAGTTTACTCTTGAAGTTTTTCTTTATCATCAGTGCACCTTCTGCTTATCTTGACTTTCCTTTTATTAATTTTCTACTGCCATTGTTTTCGACTCATTTAATTTCACAAAAATATTCATCCATTGAGAAGGTATTTTCAGCTGATAATCCTTCAAATATGTGACCAAACTACTAATTACTGAGAAGTTCAAACATAGTTTGGACTTGACAAATGTTTCAATAACTTGAGCTTAAAATCCTTAAGAGTCATGATAGAGAGATATGTTGAAAGCTTTGTTGTTTTTGTTGATTGAATAAAGAAATAGATTCAAGACGGAGAATTGTTGAGTTATATCAATTCTTTTTTGTAGATTTGAAGTCTATTTAAAGTGTGTATTGAGACAAAACAGATCAAGGGTGTAATTTGACGCTGTAATAATATTACGGGGCAAAATAGAGTTTTTCTTCTACTTGTCAAAATATACACATATAAATAGATGTTTTCAAATCCCTACTGAATTCTTAGGCTAATACATCAACAAAGAATAATCTCTCTTTGACATAAATCAATTTAATTGAATCACGTAAATCTTGCATCTTTGTTTTTTATTATGAAATCTAATTCGCAGCTCAGCTGCTTAAATTTCTGAAAATGGTATAACGCTATAGCGTTTCAACATTCAATTTGGAGGTTAGGGTTTCATTTTATTGTCATAAATATTTGGTATAAAAAAACTTTAAAGTTAAAATCTACAAACAACATAAATTTAATTTTTATATTATTTATATAAAAAATAATAGTATTTAATAAATAAAATTACTGACAATTTGATATTATTATTACCTGGCAACTCAAATTGTATCGTTTATTTGTAACCTCTCCTAATCACGTCAAACAAAAACAAAAATGTCAAGATCATAATTTGCAGTAGAAACATCTACGAGATCCCACCACATTACATTGTTTTTAAGTTTTCTTATCACAGCAGCCTCGATTGACAGGCTACAAAGGCCATAGCCATTGATTTCTATATGCCCTTTTGTTCTCTCACTCCCAATAATAAAAATATAAAAGCTGAATGCATATCAACGTTCTTATCCCTTCAAGAATGATAAGATAAGGAATTTGATGATCGCCCACCATCCCTCTAAAACTTCAATCTAATCTATTATTCTTATTCTCTCTTTTAAGAATCCAAACCGACTCCACATTAACACAATGGAAAGAATTTATACAGAACCTTAAAAGTCCTTGAGTAAAAAAAATACGCCAGCAATGCCATATAAATTATAAATCACTTGGAGATTATAATTTGTAGGGCCACGCTTAGGGCTGCAAACGAGTCGAATCTTTCACAAACATTTTGGTGTCCAGTTTGTTTAGAGCTCTTTCATGACTCGACTTGTTGATGTAGGAGCTAAGGCTGAATAAAATTTTAAGTTTGTTTAAATGAACGAGTAAAGCTTGAATACTCAGGAATTCGGCTCGTAAGTTAGTGCATACAACGACAACCAAAATATCTTTCAAATTTTGGTTGTACAAAGTGTATCCATAGTAAATTTTATAACTATAAAGATGTATATAATATGAAGTCATGAACAATATCTTAATTTATTTTAAGTTAGTGCATACAAGGACAACTACAAATTTTTGTTTGAATAGTACAATGTCAAATATGTTGATTTTTTAGGTGAATTAACTTAAAAATTGATTTTTATGTCATTACTAATTATAGTGTTTAAATTATAATATGTTAATATAAAACTACATAGTTTGATACTAAATAACATAGTGTTGAAACTAATTTATCTCACTTCATTCCAATTCCTATTTTTTAATCACGTGATGTTATCAGATAGTCAACAACTATCAAATCCTAATCTTTTCAATTACTATCAAATTGTTCTCTACCTCTCTCTGTTCACATGACCACTGCCTTCTAAACCTCCAAACTCGTTGCTCGCTTGCCATTGTCCCTACCACTCCCATTTTCTCATCATCCATCCACTCTCTTGTGTGTAAAAAATTGTATTTTAATTTTTGTTTAGTCAAGCTCGGTAAAGCCCGTGAACAAGCTCTTTATCTCTTGAGCTTTGTATTGAGCTTGAACAAAATTTTGAGCTTGGCAAAAAAGCTCGGTTCGAGCTCGTACTCGTGAAATTTTGAACAAGCCGTATTTGAACACTTCAAAACTCGGTTTAACTCGACTCATTTACAACTCTAGTAGCCATTGTATATAGTCACTTAAAATAAATTAATACATTATTCATAATTTTATATATTTATATTATATATATCTTTATACATAAAATTTACATTGTCATATTTTATAAACTTAAATTTAATAAAATTGTACATCATTATATAATTTACAAACT
>CANYCX011960561.1:0-11442 GCA_948193385.1 Breynia disticha f. nivosa | reverse complement strand
TTAGGAGATCTTAGTCTCCTATTTTTCTCTCCTTATCTTATTTTCAAAAAAATAATCTTCCTTTATTTTCTCTACAAATCTCTCTCATCATGTCCTAAATTAAGACATCATAATCCTCATTATTATTGTTTTCTTAAAAACATGCATGTGTTTTCAAAATTGATCTTTCATCTATTTCAGGCCCAATTACCAAAATTAGCTCAAATGCCTGATCCTGCCTAATAGCCGAATTTTGACCTAAAAGTGAAATTCCAAAATTACCCTTTTGTGTCTTTTTTTATTCTTGTGTGATCTGTAGAACTAGTTAATAATGGTAATAAATTTAATAATTTCTAAATCATAGGTGGTCTCTAGTAAAACATGATGACCATAAAAAATTAAATAGGTGATGAGTGGTGCCAACAGTCTTACTAAAATTCAAATTCTTCACTTGACCTCTAATATCATTATTTGTATAAGGATGTCTCTAACATGCTTATGTAGTGCTAAATCACTTACTCTATAAAAAGATTGATAAGTTCGAATGAATGATCTAATCATTCCATTCAAGTGCGGCCACACTCTTCCCAATATTGTCTATCAAGTGGCTAGTGATATCTTCTCTTATTTTCATGAAGGAGTCAATTTCTTCACTTCACTTATGCTTCTACTCATGATCCATAACATACCCAACCATACCTATACTTGTCAGCCTTTTAAGATCATGTTAGTTATATGTCAAACTACACTAGAAATCATAATAAAAGACACAGTGATTTCAGGTATAAGGACAGATATTTGACATTGCAAGTAATGATCACTCTCCAAATATAATGTCCCACATTGTACCTGTAAACTTTGTTAAATATCCCATATCTTTGACATGTAGAACTTGATCACCTACAAAGCTCATACTAGTCTTAATTCATTTCCATTCCCATAGAAACAAGTGACTAGTAATATTTAAAATATTAATCCCAACACTTCCAGGCTCTACTATGAAGGTCCTTAACATTGATACCTTAAGTATTTTATCAACATTCTTAGACAGTTTTATCATACACATAGCACAGGTCAATACATGAAATGACAAAATAATGCCTCATAATTTTATTAATCAATAATAAAAAGTATATATACAATGTATTGGGCTAGGTATTACACTAAAAATCTCCCAATAGTGCTAGTCCTAATTAGACAAAACCCAAGACCAAAAGACCTAACATGATGCTTATGCTTCAAACTTGGTAGTTGCTTTGTCAAGCGATTTACAACATTGTCTTTACCCAGAACCTTGATCATTTTCACATCATCTCTATCAGTGATTTATAAAATAAGATGCAACTTCTTAAGTATTTATTTGGATCGATGGTATTTTTTGGCTCCTTGGCCTATATGATAGGCCCATTATTATCACACAAAAGTTCTAGAAGATATAAGATAAATGGAACAACTCCTAATCCTATAGTGAAATTTTTTTATCCAAACAGCTTCCTTAGCTGACTCAAACATTTCTATATACTCAACTTCTGTTGTAGAATCTACCACTGTGTTCTATTTAGAGCTTCTCTAGCTGACAGCTCCTTTGTTTAACAAGAATATGTATCCTCATTGCACTCTTAAAAGGTCCTTACTTATTAAGGTTACAACATTAATGTATTATGTAACACTAATCTCCTCTTGACCTTTATAGACTAAGAATAAGTCTTTTTATCCTTCTCAAGTACTTAAGAATTGTCTTAATAGTAGGTTAGTGGACCACTCTAGTGTCCTGCTAGAACCTACTAGTTATGCGTGGTGCATGAGCTACATTCAACCTAGTACATAGTATAACATACATGATAGATCATATAGTTGGCTCATATGGAAGTCCATTCATGTGTTCTCTTTCTTCTCTAGAGGATGGATGATCCTTCTTAGAGAGAATGATCCTTTATTGTAAGGGTAACAATCCTATCTTGATTGATTCACACTAAAAAGCCTCAGTATCTTATCTATGTACTTTTGTTTGTTCAGCCCCAAGATACACCATGATCTATCTCTATATAACCTTATACAAATTATAACTTCACCTTCTCCTATGTCTTTCATTAAGAAGCACGAATTTAACCATTGCTTAAACTTTTGAAATGCTGAAATGTTATTTCCAAAAAGTAGGATGTAATCGACATATAACACAAGGAACACTAATAAGCTCCCACTTAACTCCTAATATACACAAGGCCTATCATCATTCTTGGAACATCCAACTCCTTAATGGATTCATCAAAATGAATATTCCATTTTTTGATGTCTGCTTAAGTCCATAAATGGACCTCCTAAGCTGCATACCTTATGATGACTCTTAAGATTGAGAAATCCTTCATGTTGTTTCATGTAAACATCCACGAGGAGGTTTCCATTTGAAAAAGTCATCTTTACATCCATTTTTTATATCTTATAATCCACATATGCAACTGTGGCAAATAAAATCCTAATGGAATTGAGTATAACTACTGGTGAAAACATTTCATCATATAGTCACTACCATGAACTTGTTTTAAATTTTTTCCAAACTTTGAAGATACCTCATACCTTCTCTTTGAAGATCCACTTGCATTCAATTACCTTAACACCTTCAGGAGGACAAATCAAGTCCTAAAATTGATCATTGTACATTGATTACATTTCAAATTTCATGGCCTCTTGCCATTTTTCTAAATTAGGACTCTTCAAGATCTTATGATAAGAAGCAAGTTCATCATGATCAATGACTGTGATTTCCTATTCATTAGTTATAATGAACCTGTGCCTTTTAGATCTTGACATATCCTACTAGATATTCTTGGTACGTTTGTAATGAGTTATTGCACTACACCTTATGGAGTTAAGTCCATGTCCTTACTATCATATAAAGTGATTTGTGTATCTATATTCTCCTACACAACCTTGAGTTGTACATTACTTCCATTGTTTCCATTAATAATGAATTCTTTCTCTGGAAACATAATAGTGTACCAACAAACACTTTATTCTCATTGGGATTGTAGAAATTGTATCCCTTAGACTCTTTAGGATACCCCAAAAATAAGCATTTGTCTGGTTTGGATGAAAGCTTATCTGATGTTAACTTCTTAACATGATCTTTCCATCCCCAGATTCTAAGAAAAGATAGATTGGGCTTTTGCCCGATCTCAATCTCATGTTGTGTCTTTTTCATATACTTTAGTAACACATATGTTCAGCAGAAAAGTTGCAATCTCTAGGGCATAACCCCAAAACAATATTGGGAGACTTGTTTGACCATCATCAACCTAACCATGTCTAATAGGGTTTTATTCCTCCTTTTAAACGCATTATTCCATTAAGGTGTTTTTGGAGCTATGAGCTGTGGTACTATACCATATTCTCTCAGATATTGGTTAAACTCTAGGTTCATAAATTTTCCACCTTGATCCATTTGAATAGCTTTAATATATATTCCCAATTGGTTTTCTACTTCATTCTTAAAATCTTTGAACCTCTCAAAGGTCGACACACATGCGAGTCTATAACATCCAATAATCCACCAGCTCTCTTTGCTTTCTTGTTGAAAGTATTCTTAGTCATTTTCCCATGAAAACACGATCCATATGTGTCTATTGATTTCTAATCAAAAGACCCAATAACTCAATCTTTATGAAGTCTTTGTAAGTAATTCTCACTTGCATGTCCCAAATGACAATGCTAGAAGTAAGAAGGATTTAGTTCATTTGACTTAAACTTCTTAGTTTCTATGTTGTACACAGGCTTACAACTTGACAAGTCTAGGATATATATACTGCTATTAAGGAATCCACTCCATAATACACGTTACGATGACAAATATTCATATTGTTATTCTCAATAACAAAAGTAAAACCATCATTGTCCAAGGCTAAAACTAAAATAATGTTCCTACTCATTGCAGTACATAGAAACAATCCTTAACTTTATCTCTAGCCCTGAAGGCATACATAAAGTATAGTCTACAATCTCTATGACAACAACTCTTACTCTATTTCTGAATAAGAGATCAATCCTGCCGTTTAAAAGCACTCTCCTATTTTGTAATCCTTTCACATTGCAACAAATGTGAGACCCACATCCAGTATCCAATACACAAGATGTAGAGTAGAGAGATTTATTTCAATAACATAAATCTTTAAAGAAGATGTTCTTACAACATCATTTTGCCCAATAACATCAGACATCTTCTCTTCTAATGACCACTAATTTGGAAATGGCAGCAAATGTCCATAGGAATAGGCTAAAAAATTATCTTAGGCTTTTGTTAGGTAAGACATCCAACATGGGCTTATGGAATCTCTTGATTTTTCTTACCTTTCCCTTTCATGAAGTGGATTGACAAACCTCCTTATGCTTTTATTAAGGTACCAACTCTAACTTATGAATTAGGTTTGTTTCGATCTTTCCTTTCCTACCCTAGCCTTTAAAGGATAGAGCACAAGGAAAAATTCGAGCAATTCGGACTTAAGTTCATGTTCTACAGAGAAAATAACATCAAGGTCAGTTATGAGGTCTGTAATAAAAAAACTCTTACCCAACAACAAATGAATTTCCCATTAAATAATATGCTTTTTAGTGATTTATTCGTTGGACTGTGATCCACTTTTTGCTTTGTCAAAGACTAGGCTACTTAGGTAGGAATCCATCCAACCATCTTCCTTAAAAAGACTCCCAGTTTCTAATGGGACTAGCATCTTCATACAGGGGCACTTCTTATTAATTTCCTAGGGCAGACGCACCGTCATAGACCTATGTTAAGTTAAAATCTACAATTAACTCGTTAATCATAACACTAATCTACCCCCACTCTAGTATAGTAGAATAGAAAAGCATCGATCTTAGCTCTACCTCACAAAGAAAATCTAACTTTCTCAACTTTGGCTTAACCCACACTTTAATGTTTGATACTTTGACAGGTTCTTAATTTGGTAGAAAATTTTTCTTCACTTACTACTTCTTGTATTAATTTTGTTTTAATTACATCTTAACATGGCAAACGTGGATTCAAGATTTATATTGCATTCATTCATCATGGATAGCATGCATAATCTAAGTGTATAAAAGAAAATATGCAATTATAGGCCAATGATCCTACAACTAGGCCCATACTATTACTGAAACATCCTAAGCATATTATCTATTAAACATGTTATTACTATTCATGTTAACTATTTTTACCATATACTTAAAAACTTTTCTTTTGATTCATATCTCTCATTACTAATACGGGTCATTCAATCATACATTCTCAAACATATTTACATTCTACATAAACAGATTACAACTCAATCAAATATATAATCAGAACATAGATTGTGCTAGTCAACATACCCGTGGGCTCAGCCTTGTGCTTTTCTAATACACCTTTTTGTTTTGTACCACACAAAGACAGTAACATTTAAGTACAACTTGTGTAGATTTGTTATAACTTGAAACATACTAATAATTAACCTATTCGTAATCCTGTAAATTAATCACAGACAACCATATAATCTCTCACACATATTTATCATCATCCAATCACAATAAGTAGTCTTAACCAATCCTATTACTAATCACAACATTATATATCATATCCAAATTTAAAAATGCAATCATACAAATGTCAAGACATAATAATTCCTAACTGGTATCTAGTGAAGAGAGAGAGTGGGAGTAGTAATCAATCCATCTATAGACGTCTAGTGAATATCTTAACTTGCTACCTGATCCTGAAAACAAAATATACAATCGCAATTGGTGAGTTGTGGGCTCAGTGAATAATCATTTAATCCTGAATTATAAAACATACATAATTCCTTGATCATATTTAAATCTCATGTATCATATTCTTATCTTGTCTTTTTCTTTGAATCATATCATCTGTGATCATAACTATCAAAGTCATGCAACCTATCAGTCAAAGCTATAAACTATAGCAGACTATACTCCTCTTGTTAGTGTTGTATAACTATCAGCTAAAGTTGTATAACTGCTAGAGCTGTATAACTGTTAGCCGAAGCTATAAAATGTATATATACACATAAATATCATTCACATACCTATTCACATCATGTACCTATTTCATTTCAATTATATAATACAATTTTTAACGATTTAAACATATATACTTATCAGTTCTAGATTAATCTCGTTCGTACAAACATAACAACATTATGCCATATTTTACATTGATTAAAGAGTGAGTTAGATTACTCAACTGGATATCCGTTATATTTGGAACTCCTTTGGTTCCAATCCTTTCCTGCTAGACTCCAATCCTTTCCTGCTCGTCTGGCATGTTTTCCTATATATTCATATACAAAATTCTCTATAAACTCAATATAACCATATACATCAATATGCATTTTTCTAATTCAATCTTATTTACCTCCAATATCAATAATATCTAATATTTCTTACATTAAACTGACTTTTCTATAATTCTTACATAATAAAACATCGTAAATACTTATCGTTATCTCCAAATTTTTCTATTTTGATTATGTCAAATGACTCCTGGCTCGATTCTATGATCAATTTAATATATAATACTTGATTCCTAGTCAAATCTATCTTTTTCTCTCCTTCCCCAACCCTCTCTCATTTTCTCTATTTTCTTTTTCGTTCCTTCGAAAGTTTTATGCTTGAAAATAGCTTATATACACTTTTAATGACCAACATGACCATGCTAGTATGAACACGGCCCGTGCCAACTTAAATCCTACATGTCTGGCTCCAATTTCTGATGTTTTTGGATTTTCAACACCTCGACACGGGAATGTTACAAATCTTCCCCCTTAAAGAATTTTATCCTTAAAATTCACTCTTATCTATGTTTTAGTTTCTTCCATCTGTTCATAATCTTTTTATCATTATTAATTCACCTTCTATAAGATTCTAATGTGCATATGCAATTGCTATGCATATAAAATGTACCTGTGAATAGCTATGGATATTTATGTCTCTCCCATATTGCTTCTTCAAAATTGTGATGTTTCCTAAGAACTTTAATCATTGAAATCTGTTTGATTCTTAGTTGTTTCATTCAATGATCCATAATTTGTATAGGTTCTTCTATACAGGTTAAGTTGCTTCAATTTGTACTTCTGAGTCTGGAATAACATAGTTAGAATTTGATCTATATCACTAAAGCATACTCACATGAAAAATGTCGTGTTTTTACGATTAGAGAAAGTTTGTAATATAATCTTATACTGTCCAATGTATTCTGGTACTCAACTTTCCTTTATTTTCAAATGGCATTTTTCCTTTCTAAGACGATACTTTCAAAAATGCTCTATCACTGATTTCATAGTCCATTGCTCTTCTATGATGATCGTAATAAATATTATGTCTATCCTGAGTAGCTTTCAACTTGCTTTTATTTAGGTCTGTATTTTCCAGCATTTTTTATACAATTTATGGTCCTTCAAATATATCTACCCCTTCTCTGTCCCAATGTATTGGACTTCTACATTTTTATCCATATATAGATTCATACAGTGCCCTATTAATGCTATTATGATATTCATTATTATCAACAAATTCCATCAATGTTATGCATCGGTCTCGAGAGCCCTAAAACTCTAGAACATAAGATCTCAATATCTCCTCTAATGTTTGTATTGTTCTCTTCATCTGTCCATTAGTTGTGGATGGAAAGTAGTACTAAAGTTTAACTTTGTACCCAATGCACTCTGTAATGTTTGCCAAAATCTAGAAGTAAACCTTCGATCTATATCTGATACTATGGAAACAGGAATACCATGTAATCAAACTATCTCTCGCATATACAGTCTACCAACTATTCTAGAAAGAGTCCAACTTTAATAGGTAAAAATGCATAGATTTACTCAATCTATCTACAATCACCCATACTGTGTCTTCACTTGATTATGTACGTGGTAAACATATTACAAAATCCAGAGTTATCTGTTCTCATTTCCAGATTGGTAGTGATAACATTTGAAATTTTCCAGTTGGCACTTGATGTTTAACTTTTACTTATTTACATACTAAACATCGAGATACAAACTCAACTACGTTCTTTCTTATATTCGGCCATCAATAATGTTGCCTCAAAGTATTGTACATTTTTGTCATTCCTAGACGTATAGTATTGGGAGCATTATGTGCTTCATCCAGTATCTCCTGTCTTATTCCCTCAATCTTTGATACACATACTCTAGTTTCCATCATCAATGGCTCATCATCCAATTAAAATGGAGTCTCAAATCCCTAATTAATCTGTTCCATTATCCTGATGCACCCTTCATCTTGCTTTTGAGTTGCTTATATCTTTCTTAACAACATTGGTCGAAACATTAATCTACATATCAACACTCTTGATTCCATTAATTCCAACTTCACATTCAAGCTTTGTAAAGCTATCAAATCAGTCGTTCGTGTCAATTGCAACTACATAAAGCAACACTTGAATTTCTACTAAGTGCATTAGCAACCCATTTACTATTCTCAGATGATATTCAATTCTACAATCATAGTCTTTCAACAACTCCAACCACCTTATTTGCCTCATATTCAATTCTTTGTCAGTCATCAAATATTTCAAACTTTTATGATTTGTAAAAATCTAAAACTTCTCGCCATAAAGATAATGTCTCCAGATCTTGAGAGCAAATACTACCGCTACAAGCTCTAAATCATGTATTGGATAATTGTTTTCATGTGGTCTGAGTTGTACAGAGGCATATGCTATCAGTTTCCCATTTTGCATCAAAACCCATCTAAGTTCCTGCTAAGATGCATTACTATAAATAACAAATCCTCCTATATTAGAACGAATCTTAAGGATTGAAATTATGCTTAACCTATATTTCAATTCATCAAGACTTTACTTTTATTATTCATTTTGTTGAATAGATACATTCTTTCTCATTAGTCATGTCAACAAACCAACTATAATCGAGAATTCCTCAAGTAGATCATATATCATCTATAAATACAATCACAAACTGATAGATCATTAGCTAAACCAAATAGCACAACTAAAAACTTAAAATGACCATACCGAATTCAAAAAGCAGTCTTTGGAATATTTTCCTATGCTATTTTCAATTGATGATACCAAAATCTTAAGTTAATCCTTGAAAGCACCGTAGCACCTTACAAATAATTAAGCAGATCATTTATCCGAGTTAATGGATATTTATTTTTAATTTTTACTTGATTGAGTTTTTGATAATCTATACATAACTTAAGTGTCCAATCTTTCATTCTAACCAATAGAACAAGTGCTCTCCATGGTGAAACACTAATTTACATTTGTAGTTATTTCTTTAATTCTTGTAATTCCAATAGTTCCATTCTGTATGATTATATGGATATCAATGTCTTACCAGTACATATCCTAATAATAAATTCTGTCTCTTTATCAAGAGGTAATCCTACAACATCTTCCATAAATATGTCTGGGTATTATTTAGCTATTGATATTCCTTTAATACTTTCATACGTTGTTATTTTATCAACTACATGTGCCAAATAAGCTTCACATCCATGTTAGATCATCTTAAAGGCTTGTATAGCTAAGATTAAACAACTTGGCACAATATTTCTCTTTCCATAAGATATTACTTTACTTTGCTCTTTTTGTTTTATTATAACTTCCTAGGTAAAAGAATCAACTTTAGCTCGATGGCAAGCTAGCCAATCAATTCATTAAGTCCAATAGAATAAGATGGGCTATTAATTCTGTATTTTACATCTTTACTATTCAATCTTTATGTATATTGTCTTTTCCACTTTACTTTACCTTAAGGAGTATGGACTCCAAGACTATGAATTAATAATTTGTATATTTTACTATACTCACATATTAATTCAGTATATGTAATAACTTCATTACTTCTTTTACAGATAAACTCTATTTCCTTAACTAGGGTTCCCTTACACTCTTGTTAACATTCATTAATTTGAGCGGAACAATTCTTAAAGAAATTTCCTAACTGACCACAGAAGTAACCTTCTCATTAACTCTTTTTATTCAGCCCTTTGAGGATAATTTCTTAGTTAAATGTCCTTGTTGATGGTAACAACTTCTAGTAATCATTCTCTTCTCACCTATATATTTTCTCTGGCAATGTGGACACAATATCCTTATAGTCTCTATAATTCATACTAAACTATTCGATTATCCTTTATGAGCTCCTTGTTCAACTTCTCTGTTTTCTAAAATGTGAAATAAAATAACGATGATCTAACTCCCATATGACTTTGATATCCAGTACAAGCTAGATTAAATTCAACACTTTCTTTAAGTTTGTAAAACTCCCCTGGTCATACTTCTCTGTATTCAGAATTATATGGTTGTTGAGGTGAGTCACATAATACTATAGGTACTCTGATTGGAAATACTGGAAATAAGCAACCCACTTATTTTTGTAGCACATCTCATGCTTATTAACATGCCCTCTATGCTTTTTGACACGTCCACCGTGTTGTTGATTTTTCTTAGAAAAGTGATTGCGCTCTTAATTGGCACTACCATGCTCATTTCTTTTCCAGTCAGCACACCCACCGTGCCAATAAGCACACCTCTGTGTTGCAGTCTACAACTTAACATTTTCCACACAACACCTCATCTCTTCTTAATCATCAGAATTTAATAAGAATAACTAAGATCATAAGACTTATGATATGGTTAGATATAAAAGATCTGTCTAGTATTCAAGTGTCTGTTGCTCCTTCTCTCTCTGTAGGTTCTCTGAGCTATATCATATCTATAAGATTTAACACACGCTTCTGACAATGAACATACAAATGCATATCACAAATCATATATCAATATACAATCCAAGGATCATATACCTGCTCTAATTGTGACGCCCAAAATTTAATTATTACTTGATAAATTATTTTTATTTTATTTCAAAATAATAATTAAATCTTGAACATCAAAGTTTTAATAAAATAGTTTTCAAAAAATATAATATACCTCCACACAAATATAAAATTTATATACAATCATCCTTCACAAATAAATCACACATTTAGAAAATTTAATACATTTCCCAAAATACACATAAAAATAAGGAGAGAGAAAAATATCGATACACCGTCCACCTTAGTCTGATGCTGGAGTCAATAATCCGAGTCGGCGTACCTTACGTTCTTAAAAATTTAACTTCCTGCCAATTTGGAATATGGCAGGGCGTAACCGTGAGTTTTGAAACCCCATAAATAACACGTACCAAAATGGACAACTATCCTCACAAAATAATATGTACAAATATAATTATCATTTAGCAAAAATCAAATTCTGAATATTTTTCACTAAATATTATCTTTAACTTTTAAAAATAATTAGTATAAATTATGATCATGTTATTATCATATTATATGATCATTATTTCATAATTCATAAGAATACATTTATACCTTAAGTATATTGTTAAATTTTATCAAGTATTATCTGATTTCAGGAAAGTACAC
>CANYCX011960528.1:0-11410 GCA_948193385.1 Breynia disticha f. nivosa | reverse complement strand
AAAATTTGTAAATTGAGTGTCATAACATAACCTATATTTAGTGTTCTCGAATTTCAGTTTACAAATTTGAGCAGTGGCTAACTAAATTTTAATAAATTTAATTTTGACTAAACCAAGTTGACATATATTGTATTAAGGACTAAATTCATATATTTTTGGCTCCATTTGTTTGATGGAAAATATTTTCCTAAAAAATATTTTCTTCATTTTCCGTTGTTTGTTTGAGCTAAAGAAAAAAGTCAACGAAAAATGATTTCTGGTCAACTGGAAAATGATTTACTAAACCTCTTGTTTCATGACCAAGTATTTTTCTCTTTTAAAAAGGAGAAAACATTTTCCAATTTTTGATTTGATTACATATAATATATAATATTATATAGTTTTTAATTGTATTAAATTTATTGTAGAATTTTTATTTCATTAATATATTTTTAATTTGTTGACATTTTTATTTACATGAGTTTTAAATATTTTTTTAATTAAATTTTTATGCAGTTGCCAAACATTAGAAATTACGAACGAAGAACATTTTCCTATGATTGCGAAACAAAGGAAAATAAAATTCAGGAAAATAAAATTCAGAAATTGATTTTCCATGGATGAATATTTTCCCAAAGAATTCATTTTCCGTCAAATAAACGGAGGCTTAAAGTATAAATTATCAAATCTTAAAGATTTTTCTAGTAAGAAAAGGAAAATATTTGTAAAAACAAGGAACGACTGTCTATGCTACACTTTTTAATCGTCCCTTATTATTTATCGCCAGTAAGGGATATAAGAGTATCATGCATTATATTATTGGACAGTGTTCTAAATAATTTTTTAAATTAAAATAAGTGAGTTTTCACTTACTCGCAAGAAAATTATGCATTCTAATATTTTTTTAATCTATTCACATGTATTATACTATAAAAAGCTAAAAAAAAACTATAATATACCAATAATGTTCCTCTATTTGCTCATTCAAAGACTTTGCGCATAATACAGTTAGGAAGCATACCAATTAGGCAATACAGGTAAATATAAGAGTTCAACTATAACAATAACAAATCTTTTGGGATCATTTTAGGTAATTGAAACAGAAATTAAATTTATGGATTAATTACATAGTATATTATATTTTCTTTTTTATTTGTAAAAATATAGATGTTTTAAATTTTTTTTTGCAGAAAAGTAATTTTTATCTTTTCAATTGTAATTTGTACGGAATTAACTTGTGTAGATATAAACTTTATATAAATTTTACATATGAATTTAAAATTTTTATGTACAAACTTATATCTATTTTCATAGATTACTTAATATAAACTTATAATTTAATATATATTAAATTGTTATGTTTTTTAAAATTTTTTAAATATTAACTTATGTATAATTTTTTATCATTTTAAGCTAAATATCAACTTGATGTAAACTGTATATAAACTTTATTTAATTAGAACTATAGTTTTTATCTACAGAAATATAAATGTTTTAATTTTTTTTTCCAAAAAAATAGTTTTTTATCATTTTAATTGCACTTTGTATAGAATTAACTTTTATAAATACAAACTTAATATAAAATTTATATAAATTTTATATATGAATTTAAATATCTTTGTGTATAAACATATTTCTATTTTCATAGATTTACATTTAATATAAACTTAACTTAATATATATTAAATTGTTATGTTTTTTCAAAATTTTTTTAAAGATTTAACATATATATGAATTTTTTTATCGCTTTAAGCTAAATATCAATTTGATGTAAATTGTATATAAATTTTATTTAATTTGAACTGAGATATATTTGTAATTTAATAAGTAAGAGTGTAAAAAAACCTTAAATAATAACTAGTTTGTAATTAAAAATTAAAATCAATGTATATATGCAATCAACCTAAATTTAATGTGCAAACCATGTATTCCTTTCATTTTTTTTAAAATGTAGTAGTCTCAAAATTTTATTTTAAAATAAATATAGTTTTATATTTTAATTTTATTTTTTTAAAATACTTTGATTTAAAATTTCAGTTAAAATTAATAATTAATTATATTATTGTTCTTCTGAAAATTAAGTAAGAATAACATAATTTTTTTTAATTATTTGTATCTATATTCTTAAAATTATACTTAAAAAACGGAAGAAATATTTTATGTAACGCATGTAAGATATCTTGAACGAATCAACAAAGGTTGGCGGGTAAGACTTCCAAGGCGTCAAGAGGTAGATATAAGGACATCAGCATTATGCAGATATTGAATGTTGGGTTTAAATGCTTATTGATGTGACACCCAACTTGGTTTGACTTCAATATTTATTTTTAATATAAATAAAACAATAATAATATTAATAAAAATATTATATATATATATATATATATATATATATATATATATATATATTAAATTAAATAGATTTATAATGAGAAGATACCTCACTTAAATAAGCATAATTCTTATTCAAAAAAAAAAAGCATAATTCAATATCTGCATAATATATATGATAAAGAATCACCAAACACATAGATCAATTGATGTGTATTATTTTAGTTTAACCAGAAATTTTAAGTTAGTGTCTTGGGTATGCAGCTACGTTAGGTTTGTCATCTTTGTAGTCATACCGGCTCGGATGGACATTAGTCTAAAGTACTTAAAATACCTCATGAGTCAGACAAAAAAAATAATATATATGATGTCCAGTCCTTAGGTCTACGTTCGTTACTTATTGATGCCTCGGAAGTCTAAAACGTGTTGATTCGTTCAAGATATCTTACATGCGTTACTCTTCTTTATAATAAGATAGCCTAAAATGACCCCAAAAGATTTGTTATTGTTATAGTTGGACTCTTATGTTTACATGTATTCGTATGTTTCCATACTGGTATTGTGTGCTTCCGAGGAGCAAATGGGAGAGAGGGGTATGAAATGAATTGAACGAAAAAGAAGGAAGAAGGAGTTTAAAAGTGTTAACTCAGCATTTCACTAATTTTTTATTTATAAACCTTAATTTTTTAAAATCTCTCTAATGCTATAAACCTCATTCAAAGGTTTATACTTAATTAATTGAGACCTATAACTACTATATTTTTTAATAAACCATGTATAAAATAAAAAATAATTTTATACAATACAAAAATAAACTAAAATTAAATTATCCAAAATATTTTATTAAATAAATAAAAATTAAATTAAATATAATAATATTTATTTTATAAATGAGAATAATTTCGAGAATTTTTTAAATTTTTATTATTTGAATTTTAAAAAAAAATTGTGTATGAAAATTCAAATTTTTTTCTTAATAAATTTAATTTGAGATAAAAATATAAAAAATTAAAATATTTATTAGCATATTTATAATATAAAAATAAATATATAAAGATAAAAAATAATTTTTAATGGTGGAATTTTTTAGTGGTGGACTCCATCACGTGGAGCCCATCAAAATGATTGTTGGAGAGGATCATGGTGATGAACCTCTCATATCATATGAATATTTTCCTAATGGGAGAAGTTTATATAAAATGTCACATGGAGCCAGCCTAGCTGGGTCGTCGGGAGGAAGATGCTCTGAGATTTTGAGGCCAGCCTAACTGAATTGAGGTGATTAGAGGAAGGTCTTTTCAAAAAAAAAAAAAGAAAAGTTTATATAAAATGTCACATGGAAAATTTATGGAAACCTCCTATTAGTGTTGCTCAATTCCAAAACTCTAAAACTATCACTCTCTCTCTCTCTTTTAATTCCAAAACTCTAAAACTATCACTCAATGGGGGCAGTATCCTAAATTAGATTGACAGAAACCCAATTAACAGGGAGCTTTGCCGGCACTGCTGAGGGCTGATTTTAGTCTGTCCCTGCACATATCATTCAGGGGAATTGTTGTTGCTAAACCTAAGCAAATTATTTTGTAAGAATTTTTTTAGCATGTCAGAGCCATAGGTCAATACGATTTATTGGTTATTTGTAAAACCAATATAGTTAACTAGAAACTTTTGATAGGTGACAACTCAAGTTTTAGCATATGGTTACACACATGTGCATGTTAACTGTTACACATACATATATAAGTTTTTGACATTATCATAACATAATAAATAAAACTTTAATCCTCATGCTTGTGTGTGCTTTATGCTGTATATCATGAATATTTGTTCTCAGAACTCATTTCATAACAAGTTTCACTCTGCATCTTATTATGTGTGTGTTCTGTATCAGTGAGCATGTGTAGTAAAGAAAAATTAAACTTTTTTTTATAAATTGATAAAAAAATTCAATTAGTACTCACAAATGACTTACATTTTCAGAATGCCGTATTTAACAAACTATGGTTTGACCAATAGCTTTATATATGCTCTTCTATTTTGCAAATAGAACTTACACAGTAAGATTTTCTTTAATCTTTTGCTAGCTTCAATGTACATGTTGGTGGAGGTCATAGAACCAGAACCGAACAATTGATTCTGGTTTCAGTTTATTTTACCTCTAATCTTGATAACAACATAATTTAGATTTTTCCTATAAATATATATTTAATTTTTTAATTTTATATTTTATCATCAGCTATACATTATTTGTTCATAAATTTTGAAATTATTTGTTCAACAGAATACTTTACAAGGTATTAATGCGGTTGAATTTATCACTAATGATGTATTTGTCGGAGGAAATCATGGAAAAAATCTTCATAGCAACTACAAAATTAAAGTTTTCCTTTAAGTATATATTTTATTTTAAAGTTTTAATATTTTATCTTCTACCAAACATTATATATTTATAAATTTTAAAATTATTTGTTGAATATGATACTTCACAGAATATTAATACGGTTGAATTCATCACAATAATGTAATTGTTGAAAGTTAAGATTCAATAAATTATAAAAGTAACTCAAAACTTAAACTCTAAAAACAAAAAATATAATTATATTGTCTACACTCAATTCTTCTGAATAAACCGATCAATAAAAAATATTTTACTAGCAATTATGTTGTTTTAGCGTAGTGGTAAAAGGAGAACCAAATTACGTTCAAAATAAGATACTGAATATTATTGTTTAATCTGAAAAGATTATTTTTTTTAGTTATTTATAATGTTAGTGAAGGTTTAATTTATTTTATGTATGTAGTTATATAATTTCGTGGTTATAACTGCAAAGATATTTAAAAACAAAAAATTTATAGTTATAATTGAGAAGAACGAAAAAAAAACTTTGAATGAAATTTTTGTTTGTATTTAATAATTGAAGTGAGCATCATAGGAGTAGGTAGGAAAGTTAAAGTGAAAATCTTGACAGTAAATTAGTAGAAATTTTGTTTGTATCTTTTTGCTTCATATCAGTATTGGAATGTTTTGATAGCCATGGTTTAACAATAAAAATATTCACCGCATGTAAAAAAATTGGAGAATTTTTTGTATAATATTATTTTTGTATTATTTGTTATATCTTTTTATTGTTATTATTTATTAAATATTTTTTAACAATAATGTTTAAATTTATTTTATATTTTTATAAAATTTTATTTTCTAATTAAAAAGTTTATTTAACAATTTATTTAATAATTTGAATATATAAATAAATTAATATTTTTATAATAAAATGTTGATAATATAATTCACTTAAAAATAGATCGACTTTCACCAAAAATTAGTTTTCTAGATATAAAATTAGAAAGATAAAGTGGGAATAAAAATACCTTGACATTTCCAGCTTCTTTGATGGCATCGACCAGTTTTAATTGCAACAAAAAATTGCCGTTCTTAACACCGGAAACAGTAGAAACGACAACATCGACTTTCTTCACAGCTTGAACCAGGCTTTGGTGATCGGAGAAAGATGCTTCAATAATGGAAGCTCCATGCTTCTTGAGCGAGAATAACAAATGTAGTTTCTCAACATTCATTCCTAACTCATCCCACCTTACAAGCACGTAGGTTGGGTGGCCATGACCTAAGCTTGCTTTCACAATCCTCCTTCCAATAAAACCAGTGCCTCCTACCACAAGAACCTTGCTCTTATCCATGGCTTCACCTTTCTTGGTTTTGTTTGGTTTCGAGCATTGATAGTAACTACAACTACAAGGTTAATATAGACAACATGTCTCTTGTCAAAAACAAAAATATATAAAGTTGTCTAGAAGACTATAACGGTTAAACAAGAAAAGAAAAATGGACGAAACGTGGCATCACTATTAGCCATCAATCAAGCCTTCGCAAGATGGTCAATATAGTGGTGCTTTTTTTTATTACAAAATTTTTGAAATAAGGTCGGACTAGCACACAAATTAAGAGTAAAAAATCTCAAATATATGAGCCATAATTAAACTCACACTTTTAATGTATTGATTAACCCATGTACTGCTTTCAAAGGGTTAATATAGTGGTGCGGTGTAAATGTAATGACTAATATGAACATCATTCTTCTTTTATTATATAACAGTCTAAGAATACAACAGTCAATACATTGAATGATACATGTTAACACCCTTTAAGCTGAACAAAGCAGGAAGATCAACTTGTCTATAATTGAATAAAAAAAACTGAAATGTCAACAACAACATTTAAGAATGCAAATTAAATATCCATTCTTATTTTTTTCATGTAATTTTTTTATTTAATTTTAATAATTTTCAGTTAATAGTCATAATCTTATTTATACAAAACTGATTTCAACAATACTAAATAGTGTGGTGTGGCTCTAATGTCACTATTAGAAATTCTTTATACTTATGGCTAACTAATAATTTGTGAAATTTAAATTTTTTCTAACCTAAAATTGAAAAACTGATTTAAAAAAATTTATCTTATTTCTGTCATAATTGTCGACTTCTTAATGATATTCAGGTTCAAAAACTAACCTTGATTGACTGATGCGACAAGAAACTTGATCTTACCCTTGTCTTCAACTTTCTTTTAGGACTGATCATAAATAAATTTAGTCAGTTGTTTGTGTAACTTAAATCAAATCACTAAACAGTGGTTCAGTTTAGTCGGTTTAAATAGTTAACCAAAATAAATTTTAATTTAATGATTATATAGATCGTAAGAAATCGGAACATTAGAAAGACTCTTGCTATAATCTTGTGGGATATCCAACAGATTATTCGCAACAAGCCAAGAGCCAACAATGTTGTTGGGGATTTAGAACAAGAAAGAAAGGAAAATTCAGCCTTGATGCAAAGTAATGTGGGAATGAAGCATGCTGCGACATCTTCAGAATTTGATCAAAGTGTTCCATTAATTTTTATTTTTATTCAATTGATCTTTTATTTAGGATTTAAAAAAATTATATACTTAAGTTTATTAATTAGAAATAAAAAAAAGTTAAGAGAAATTTTAATTAATAGTATATATTTAATTTTTTTAAGATAGATGGATGATGGTCGATTGACTGAAAGTAAATTTTAAAAAATCAAAATTACTAACCAAACCACTAATCTATCCACTTTTGGTGGTTACTATAAATTTGAGTTAAATTTAAACGAAATGGGCGATTTAAATGATTTGGTGAATTTTTGATTAATTCTAGATTCTAGTTTATATAGAGAAGATGTCTCTGGTGAAAAAGAAAAATGCATAAAGTCGGCAGTCGGTGTCGTAATTATGGTTTCTATGCATGCTTTACAAGTCTTCACTTAGGTGCCGTTTCAAAACGTATCAGCCTGCACACACGTCATGCGATCTTATTCAAGTTTTGAAAGGAGAAATCCGATACTACCAATGTAATTAATTTGTAACTTATTGTAAAATAATAATTGATCATTTGGGAAGGAAATATCAAATATGTGCTGTTTTTAATATTTCTCTTGTTCACGGATCTGTCACTTTAAGAAAATGGTCTACACCTCACAAGTCAGTCTTAATTCACTGGCTTAACTTTTGCCATCTTTCACTGAAATTCAATAATTGGCAAGTGCAAAAAAATTAATTTGTAATTTACAGTAAAATAATGCATATTCACCATATAGTACCAGTAGTTCAAGAGATAGAACTCATCTCTATCAGAATTTATACACTAAAATTCATATTACAAATTCTGATTTTTAGAATAAGAGTTCTAAAAATTCTCTCTCTTTGTTTTAGGTTGATCGGTTAGATTTCGTAATAGTTTTGAGTGTGAAGAATAGCTCAAATCTCAAATCCCAAAATGTATGGATAAGAGTGTTCTCAACGAGGTTTCAATAGTTTTTTGTTAGCATAAAACAAATTATGAGATTAACTTAGCCGTTTTATTTAATGCATAATTATTTGTTAATTATATTATATATTTTTTCATTGATATCATGCATAAAAGCTCTTAAAATTTCAGAATTCAATTTCTAAATTAATAAGAATAATTATGGCATAAATTTATAATTTAATGATGTATGTTTATCACACAAACTAGATCGTTGTTGTCTGCGAGAATTGACCAAGGAGTTGAGTCATAGTTCTCGTGTAAAGAATATGAAGGTACAAAGATAGAATGATGAGAGTGGAGAACAAACCTGGATTTGTATCCTTTGCTGGGAGTTCGTGAAGCGAAGGAGAGGTTTCAACCTTTGGAGGGAGTCCGCGAAACAAAGACCGGGGTTCCAAGTCGAAAGGGAAAAGGAATAGAGGTAAGCAAGAACGTGCAAAGGGGAAGCGAAGATCCGTAGTTACGTGCAGAAATGACGTGGACTAAAAGAACTTTTGGGTTAAAAGGGAAAGCAAAGGCGCGAACAGTTACTTGAAGCAGTGGTGGGAATTCAAATGAAGGTCTGATTTGCCATGTGTAAGCCGATCAATAAAACAGTTCTATAGTGATCAAACATGATTGCTGGAACGTGGGAGGTATTAACTGCCCAGATCATGGAGTAACCAACCATCCTGAAGACCTATATATATATGAGGGTACAACAAGAAGTCTCTCTCGACACATTACACTCGTCTTTATCTTTTCAGATTTTCTTTTACTTTCCTAGTATAACAGTAGTTTAATCCTCACTGTTATCAAAAGTGCCGAAGGGATCACTTGCAATGACAAGTATGTCATCTTTTGAGGCATCTTCTGTAAGTGTTTAGTTGTAATTTTCGGTCCTTATGTTTAATGGAATTACATTTTCGCAGTTTATCTTTCTCGCACTTTACATTTCTTTACTTTTTTCTGCACTTAGGAGTAGTGTAACTTAATTCATTTACCGCGCTTAGGAGTAGAGTAACTTAACATAATTTTAGTCTAGTTTAGCCTAATTCACACACATCAAAATTCCTAAACTTTTAAGCAATACGAACCCAAGTGCGTACATTGGTGTTCACGTGCGACTTAACCTTCGCGAATCACCCTCGCAAGAAATTGGCATAACAGATTTGGCGACCACAGTGGGAGTTATCTTTAATTCTAATGGAAATGACTAAAAGAATTACCCGCAGGAACACCTTGGCTGGCCAGGAGAATCCTTTGGATTCTGGTGAGCTCAGAAACTTTGACGGAGAAAGTCATTCTTCAGAAAAGTTGAAGTCAAAATCTTCATCCTTGTCGAGTATTCTTGGAACTAGCTTTCAGGAATATTATGAAGCGAAGATGGCAGAAATAGAGCGTAATGCTGAACTCAGAAAAGAGTTGCTTAAATGCCAATTTGATGAGATTCAACCTCAGATAATTGTTTCTGGTCACATTCTAAGTATTTTTCTAAATAGTGGAGAGATTTTTTAGAAAGCAAATTCCAGGAACAAAAAGAAGAAATGTGCGAATCTTTCCAAAAAATGGAAAATAATATAAGTTTATACACTAAAGATTTGATTCACGAATTGAACAATGTTCAATCTAAACAAAGTTTAAATATTAACAACTCTACACATAGAGTGTCAGATGAAATGTGCAAAAAAGTTCATGATTTGCATGTCTCAAACCAAAGAAATGGAGATGGGATCATAAGTGACCTAAATCATTTAGCTCATGAGTCGTAGGGTCCTTTGTCTAAGCAAAATTCTAAAGAGTTGGAACTGTTGCTTGATCACAAAGCAGAAAAAAGGAAATTCATAAGCGAGGAAATCCCACATTTTGTCCCCAGAGTGGTGATCTCGCCATCCTTACCTTATAGGCATCAAAGTACTTAGGGTACACTAGTGTGTACAATAACGGGCTATTTGACTTGGAACGACGAGTAGAGCGAATCAAGCTGGATAAGGCCTACCTTTAGGATATCCCTTGGGCACAACCCCTACAAACTCCACTAATTATGGTGTTACAACTAGTGCCAAACCTCAGGGGTATCCACCCCACGTATGTCAAACCCACTGGTCGGTTAAGTTCCAAATCCTGTGTTTCAAGGACGTGCAACTGCCACTCAGGTCCCTGCAACAGGGAATCAGGATCCAGTTCCTTCAGCCTTTCCTCCTGCCAACTAAACAAATGTGTCCTATACGACTCCTTTCTTTGGAGTTGGTAAGAGCGCTTCAGGATTTGGTACGGATCCGCCTATCACAGCGACTTTTAATCCATATAGCAACCTCGCTGGAGGAAATCAAAATGTTCCCAGGGTTACTCAAGATGTGGCGCCTAAATTTGACAAGTTCATTTTTCTAATAAATTCGATTTTTGCACTATATTTTTTTTCCTTTTAAATCACAAATCACAACAAGCCAAGAAGGGAATAGATGTGAATAAAACATAAATGTATTTGTATATAAAATCAAAGTGGCATATATGCATTTAGTTTAAACCATGCCCGATACAAAAGAATGTAAATATGCGGAAGCTGTGAGTTTTGGTTTAAAATAATGCAATTTGCCAAAAGCCTATAACATGTGTATGAGGCTGTACAAAATCAAAAGTGTAAAATCCCAAAACTCTTCCAGGAGCCGACCTGCGGTAGGTATCACACACGTACACTCCGCCCAAAATAAAGTCCCAGCACCTGCTACTGACGATCTGCACATATTTAAAATAGCCAAACAACATGTGAGTATTTAAAAATACTCAGTAAGCGATCCTTAAGTCATTAAGTTGTAATGCGTAGGGGAACTTCGGCCTCTGCGGCCTAATCTCCTCCAATTTAACTATAGATTAGGTTTATTAATCAACACACATAACAAGGAACTCAAAACATAGCATTTAGTGATCTTTTGTAGGCCAAAACAGGGGAAACGGGCAAGGGAAACGGCCTTGCAAACCGTTCCCTGGGCGTTTTCCCTGCCAGCAAAACTTCAACAATGGAAACGGCCATGGGGAACGGCTTTGTGGCCGTTCCCAGACCGTTCCCTACAGTTTAGGAGACAAATTTGCATTTTAACATTCAATCTTCCACATGACTTAACACTCATTCAACCAATACTTTCTCAACAATTTCCACGATTAAATCCAACCAAAATCAAGTCATTCCAAAGTTCAAATCTCATTCAAGTCATTCGTACCACTTACAACAATAAAATCGAGGTTCTACAACACATATATCTATACTCACA
>CANYCX011959778.1:0-13730 GCA_948193385.1 Breynia disticha f. nivosa | reverse complement strand
GCACTTACCTCGCGTTGCTGCGACGCGATTCGGTCCTAAATCTCCGATTCAGGTTCCGTTGGCTATTCCCTACACACATTAAATCACATTTCATGTCATATTCATTATTCTAAACTCCATTTCTCATTCACCTAGTCATTTCCCAAAAATCCCAAAATTTTTTCTAAACCCTTAAATTCTCAAATCCATCCAAATCTTATGTTTTATGGTCAAAGACGTATGAAAACATCCACTACCATCAAAACCCTACCAAATGCATCTATTTTCATCAACATTTTAGCCTTGAAATCGGAAATCTTTCCTTTTTCCGAAACTTAGAACTCAAGGTTATAGAGGGAGGAATTTGAGCCTTGATTTGATGTTATCTCCCTAAAATCCTCGTGTTTGTTGGTGGGTTTGATGTTTAGGAGGGTCGGAGATGATTGGGAAAGGGTTTGGGAAGGTAAGGAGTGATATGAGGGTGAATTTTAGGGTTTGGATCTGTTTTCTGGCCCTATTAAAACTGTCTGCTCGACACGAACGGTTTGGGGAACGGTTTACCAAACCGTTCTCCATCCCGTTTCAACCTCCTGACAGCTCCACACGCAAAAGAACGGTTTGGGGAACGGTTTGCCCAAATCGTTCTCCATCCCGTTTCACTCCTTGTGGCAACCTCAAACAACAGAACGGTTTGGGGAACGGTTTGTCAAACCGTTCGCCATCCCGTTCGATTCCACTATCCGACATATGTATTTTAAAACGGTTTGGGGAACGGTTTCATCAACCGTTCTCCATCCCGTTCCCGACCATTTTAGGCATTTTTCTGCAACTGTTGTCGAAATTATACAGTGGCATTTTTGCGGTGTTACACATTTTCCTCCCTCACCATGTTTTGATCTCGGTTTTGTGGCTTCCATGGGTTATTTAGTCATTTAATATCAACCATTCATCAACCTTTTATCAACCTTCCTCAAGCTTGTTTCCAAACATTTATTTTCTTCATTTTATCATATTAATTCTCATTTTTAAAAAAAATTTTACTTATTACATTAATTACGTGATTTATGGACGAGAATGTGACAAATCTTCCCCCTTAAAGAATTTTGTCCTTGAAATTCTATTATTTGTTTCTTTTATCGATATATATCTTATATTTTTTTATATGCAAATAAAATTACTTATTATAAATAAATAAAACATACTTGTGAAGAGTTATTGATATTCTTTTCTCATTCTATCCTTTGTTTCCTGTGCTGTCTCTTCCAAATTATAATGTTTCCAGAGAACTTTAACCAGTGGAATCTATTTGGTTCGTAGCTGTTTTGTTCAATGATCCACAATCCGAATAGGTTTTTCTCTATAGTTTAGGTTTGCTAAAATTTGTACTTCTAATTCTGGTATAACATGGGTGGGATCCGATGTGACCCCGAAATTCGATTACTATTCAATTTTGTATTCATGTATCTCTCTAATGTAACCCGAACTCAGAAATCAATTATTTTTTAAATTGCAATTTGAGACTTAACATAGTAGAGATGAATTCATTTATGCACATTCAATTTTATAAATATGCAATACTTTGGTTGCCTAAATCATAATTCATAAGATTTTCATAACACATAAATATCGTAAAACGTATATGTTTACAAACTCGGTTGGGCTTTACAAGGAAGTAATCGATTAAGAAAAACCCTAAATTTGAAATATACTGGATAAACATATATATATATATATATATATATATATGCATGAACATTCTCAATAAAATGTATGACATTTGTTCACACTCTATCTTCAGTGCACGACCCAGCTTGGTTCACCAGTTTGTCAGGTCTCGGTCGGCAAAAGCAATCACTATCAAACGCGCAGTCAGGGGCAAAGTATTCGTGATCACAGCGAGCACACGTACATTGCTGCCAGGACGTGTGGATCTCTGGTTTCCTGGAAGAAAATCAACAACCATACATACATTTCAACTATAATTTCCTACCACAATTAACCATTCCAATTCAATCATCAGCCAATTCATCTCTTCTGTTCCGTGACCAACACACATAGAAATCATAATCATACTTCCAAATTCATTCTCAACCAAAATCATCATATGTATTTATAAAATACAAAAGGTTGGCACAAAGCATATTCACCACATATCGTTTAATCATTTCAAGCTCAACAAAGTTACACATACCGAATTACGAAATTCCACATGCAATGCGTCACTCAGCATCCAATTCATAGACAACCCTTATTTCATAATCAAGCAGTTTACGACATCAACACCCTATTCAACATTTTAACAATCTACTAACAATCAACACCACATACATAAATATTTTTAATTCAATGGTTTTATACAAGCATTTTCCACACTAATACCACATTTACTCTAAAAAAATCAACCGTTTTAGGCAGGAATTTACCACACTCAACAAACACATTTCTATCACAAGCACACGAACTAAGGTCATAGATATTTATATATCTATCAACAACTCAATTCAATATTCAGGATTCACATGAGACAAAGCACATGGAACATTTAAACAACTTCCAAAACATTTAAGTTTCCGTTTCATCAAGAAAAGAATTAGCACCTTGCTCATGTAACCATGGCAACTTAATTCACTTATACACCAAAATTCCTATTCCATATACACAGCTTTTAGTAAGCCCATTACACAAGCACAATCTTTTTATACTACCATAAGCATATGCATATCATCATTTTATAAGAACACATCATATGCAATATAATAACTATGAATGCATGTCATCTAATGCATTCCTAAATATGATCACCTAGAATCCCATTTAGATTCAAATTTATGCCCTTACTTGGCCATAATATCGATGTTTGCAAATAGACCTTGTTGGTCGGGAGTGTCGGTTATATAGTACTATAGACCATAAATTTTACGCCCATACTTGCCCTGAATATCACCTTTACTTTGCCTGGCACACTCGTACACACGTATACATAACGAGCCATTCCCACTTTGCCCAGTGTAGCATTTTGTCATATACTACCCATAATATTTATGTAGAGGCCTGTGTGACCCCCAGTCCATCTTCTGTGTGTTTGGGATTCCCCATCTCACCCAGGTAGGTTGTTGATATATCCTCATAGGTTGTGGTTCGACGTGTGATATACCATTTATGCTATAACCACTTCCTCGTTATGCTCATAAAGTGCCATTTTATTTCATTAAATCTTTGCTCCCTATGAGCCCAATGCATGAATGTTGTGTGTACATCCCATGCAACCAATTCATGTATTCCTCATGCAATTACAACCCAATTAAGCTATGCTTCACAATTAAAACATGAAATTGGTCATAAAAAATCTCAACTAAAACCATGATCAACTGTGTATAGCCACCATATGAATCACAATCATCATTGACTCATTTTAACTCAAACGTGCAAATCAATATAGCCATAAGGAATACCTATATGTATATATGAATATACAACCACCAATCAACTCATAATAGTAAAGTATATATATTCACACAACGGTTATACCACATCAACCAAACCACATTCTTATGTCAAGACTAATATTTTCCAATACAATTCCATCATTTCCTCTTAAGGCTTACAAGCTCATACAAGATCATATAAGATCGTACAATTACACATGTTCCATCAATCAGATTCCATATTCATAATGCACCCATAATTTAGTAGAACACATAAACATAAACATATAACTGTACTCTCACCAACCCAACTCATTTAGCCATTTTTTTAATCCTTAAGAAACACATAAGCAAATCACACTAGTCCCAGCATAACCAACAGAACATTCTTAGCACCCTAACCTCATCAGTAGCATTCAAGCATAACAAAACACAACTCATTCATCTTTCAAGCAATTTAACATATTCTTATCAAACAAACATAACAACTCATACAGTGAACCAAACATACCTGTACAATGTATAATAAACGCACTACATGTCAACAGAACTATCAATTCACATTTTAGCATACAAGAAGAGGAACAGGTTGTGCTCGTGTTGCTTACCTCTTAGAATCACCTAACGACTCGGTCACGAACCTCCCTCACCATGACTTGGATTTCCTATTATTTACATTATAATTTCACATCAGTCCAACATTCATTAAATCATAAAAAAGAATAAATGTCTATAATTACATTACTTCCTCCTCTAACTTTCCCTCATCCTTTTCTTAACACCAACCAACATTAATGTACTAAAGGAGTTTGTTTAACTATTCTTTAATATCACATACCAACAAAACACCTTAACCAACCTAATTCCTATGTTTCCTTTTCAAAAACCTTAACCATCATTATTTCTTTACTTCAATCACCTTCATCATACAACACCCATTTAAAATTGAACCTTTAAACTCCATCAATAGACTCTCAAGAAACTTACCTAAGTGACGAAACTCAAAAAAGAACTCCGGTCCATAAAACCCAAACTCGTGACTTTATACGGGTTGCCTTCTAACACCAATTTCGAGCACCTAAGTCATAATTTCACACTAAAGATGGTTACTACCAGGTAGTATACATGTTAAGCTTTCCAATGAGCTATCATTTGCTCAAATCGGAGCTCAATCAAAAGAGATATGATGTTGGAAAATTAGGGTTAGGAAGAAAAACGGGATTTACAAGATTACCTAAGAAAAACTTATCGAGATTGACTCCCCGACCACTTTTGGATCTCCCTAACACTAGGGTTTCATGAGGAGTGATGTTGGTGAAGGTTTTTGAGCAATGTAAGAGGAGTGGGGAGGAAGAAAAACGTGTGGTGTGTGGTGAAGAAGAGGAGAATTAGGGTTTATATAATGATTCATGGAATTGGACGGCTTTTCCTTTTTTGCTATTTACTTCGTAATCTTCTTCTAACTCGACCCACACATTCATGCTAAAATATCAAGTTAACATAATCTCACTCGTCCCTCGTAAATAATTTAATAAAATAAATCACGAAAAATTTATTCTCATTTTTGGACGTATTTCATTTAAAATTTTTAATTAAAATATATTTCGGGACGTTACATCCGATCTATACCTCCTGAGCACACTCACATGAAAAAATTGTGAATCTGTGCTAACTCTGCAGGTAGAGCAAGTCTGTAGGCCAAAGGACCAATCCGCTCTATAATCTCATATGGTCCAATGTATCTAGGACTTAATTTTCCTTTATTTCCAAATCTCATCACTCCTTTCCAGGGCGAAACCTTTGGAAACACCTTTTCTCCAACTTTTGTTCCATTTCTCTCCTATGCTGATCATAATAACTCTTTTGTCTATCTTATGTTGCTTTTAATTTACTTTTGGTCAGCTTAACCTTTTGAAATGTTTCTTATACAAGTTCAGGCCTTTTAAACATTTTTGCCCCTTTTCTGTCCTAGAAAATTAGACTTATACACTTTCGTCCGTATACAACTTTATACCGTGTCATACCAATACTACTATGATATTGATTGTTGTATGAAAATTCCATCAATGGTATGTACTGATCCAAATAACTCTAAAACTCCATAACACAAGATCTCAACATTTCCTCCAGAGTCTGTATAGTCTTCTCTGTCTGTCCATTAGTCTGCGGGTGAAAAGTAATACTGAAATTCAGTTTTATACCCAGCACATGGTGTATTGTCTGCCAAAATCTAAAAGTAAATGTAGGATCTCTATATGATACTATGGAAACAGGAATACCATGAATCATACCATTTCTCTTATGTACAACTCTACCAACTATTCAAGAGAGATTCTGATTTTAATCTGTAAAAAGGCTCAGTTCTGATCAGTCTATCTACAATCACTCAAATTAGTCTTTACCCGGTTATGTCTGCTGTAATTCTATCACAAAATCCATAGTTATTCATTCTCACTTCTAGATTGGTATTGGTTGAAGTTTTCCTATTGGTGCCTGATGTTTAGCCTTTACCTGTTGACATACTAAACATCTGGATATAAATTCAGCTACTTCTTTTTTCATGTTGGACCACAAATAGTTCTACTTCAAAGTATTGTACATTTTTGTCATTCTTGGATGCATAACATATGGAGCATTATGTACTTCATCTAGCATCTCTAATCTGATCCCCTAACATCTAGTACACATAGTCTTGATCAAAATCATCAATACCTCATCAACTAATTGAAATGGTGTTTCAATACATTGATCAATATGTTCAATCATTTTTTTACACTCTTCATCTTATTTTTGTGCCGTTTGTATCTTTCTTAACAACATTGGTCGAATCATTAATGTTGCTACTAACACTCCCGATTCAGCTAACTCTAGCTTTGCATTCAAGCTTCATAAAGCTATCAAATCGATCATATATGTCAATTGTAAGCTAGATATAGCAACACTCGACTTTTTGCTCATTGCATCAGCAACCACATTCGCTTTTCTGGGATGATATTCAATTTTACAATCATGGGCTTTCAACAAATCTAATGAGGAACTCTAATTTTAAAACCCTTTTTCCCAAATTTTGAATATATTTTACCAAATGATATAACAATCAAATCAATTGGAGGAGAGAAAAAAAATATTATATACACATTCATATACAACATTTGGCCTAAAACATGTTTCAAAATCAAACACAAAAGAAGAAGCTAGTAAATTAGTTTGAAATTTAATTTCAAACATCTACACACATATATGTATACATATATGTACAAACATGTACAAAGCAAAAGATCAAATCAAACTCCAGAGCCAGACCTCGGACATATATTGCTCAAGTAGAATCATCACTACATCTCCAATCCAAATAGCAAGTACCTACAATCTGAACATCATTTAAACAATCAATCACAGGTGAGCATTTTTACATACTCAGTAAGTATTCTCGTGTTATGTACAAGCATTATGAAATAAAATATCATCTACAATTCACTCCGCATAAAATTTCCAGTTTAAAAATGATGTGCAGGGGAAAAATTCTAGTCAACACGAGGTTGTGTTGATTGATCACAAGGGCTTGCTCATACTGAACTTTCCTAGGTTACACGAGGTCGTGCCATGAAGAGCACTGGGAGTGCTGAGCTTGTGGTTTGCATAATCTAATTCCGTTTAAGGCAATTTACATATCATATTGATAGGTTATTGCTAGCACTTAGTTGACCCCATCTTGGTACCTTATAAACTTAGTGTTCCACTTCTTTTTAGCAATAACACTTAACCAATTTTGATTTAAAATCACCAAAAATAAGCCTTAAACATTTCATGCACAACCATATTCTTATTTCCAATTCAAGCATTTCTTAATCAACTATTCACACAGCAATAAATTATTATCACACAGACCACACAGTAATTCAATAACGCACAAAGCATCAATCTTCACATGGAATCAACCACACAACAACATTCTTCATACAAAAACACATTTCATGTCATTATGTATGAATGAATGCATTCATGAAATCATAATGAAATTGAATGCATTTGAACATAGCATGACCCAGGTAGTGTTTGCTATATCGCACAAAAGAGGATAGCTCTGTTTCACACAGGAGAGGTTTTGCACACAGCCTAAACATAGAGCTTTGAGTATATAACTAAAAAATATGGACAACATACAACATAACCAGGATAGCACACAATACATCCTTATCTATACAGGAAATTATGTCAGACAAATGAGATGCAACATGTGAATGATCAATGCATTCGTATCAAAATCACACTGCTTGAATCATGCCTAACATAGTATAGTTCATAACACACTGTATAATGCCATATATCATATGAGTGATAGGCATGAATAGATCATAAATCACAATGCATCACATAGAGAATAAACCACATAGGTACGAATCATCGACACATAACATATATGATCAAAAGATCATTTCACATAGCTTACTTATCATTCTTATAGAATCTTCCGTTTACTGTCATCTTAGTTCATTTACATTCTAACTTGTATGAAATAACCATACGAATGTAAATAGTAAGCGTAAGAACAATTACCTCGACGATCATACGAAGTCGAGGTCGGGCTCAACTTTGATTCAAAGCTTTCGGTTGGTTTCCTATACGAATTAACCATACAAAATTTGTTACTTACTTTTTTCTTTACTGCTTCCATCAATATAAACATTAAACACAGCCATATTCTTTCTTTCCTTATTTGAAAGTGACTTTTCAATCCAACTCACTATCTTTAAATCTATTGAAACATTAATTCAACTGAATTAATCCAGTCATATGTTGTTAATTCTCTTTATGTCAATGGTCTAACATTTTTTTAGCATCTAATTTAGCTCTACATCTTGAAAACAACATGTCACACTAAGCACAATTTAACCTAACTCTTACTTTCATGCAAAGAATGAATAACTCACCTTATTTTGTGGATTTGTAATTTCAATTTGCAAGAAAATGAGTTGTTTCATGCCCAAATATCCTCCTCTAGCTATTTTAAGGTTTTTTGGAAAGAAAATCGAGTTTGCTTTGTTTGGCCAGTGAAACAATTCAGTCTCGTAAGTTTTATATAAGCAGCTAGTCAGCACGCCCTGGGGCACTACCCGTGTCCAGATCGTGTTGACCAATTTTTTTTAATTATCAATTTTTATAAAATTACCTAGAAAAATGATGAGCACAAGGGTATGCTACATGAGAACGTGGTCGTGCCTCCTGCAAATTTTGGCATTTTTCTAATTTTTCATCCGATTCAATTCTATTTTAATCTATTTTCCTTATAAATTTCAGGACGTTACAACTCTCCCCTACATAGGAAATTTTGTCTCCGAAATTTAAATTTGATGAAATTGTAAGCAAAACAAAATATGGTGCTTTTATGAACTTAACTTACAATCTTACCACATTCAAGTATTCAAAATGTGCAGCAACAACAACAACAACCCAGCATACATATGCAATTATATGCCTCAGGGTTCTGACACTGCATCTGGAAAAAGATACAAATACCGTTATCTCACATCAGATTCAACTTCCCAAGTAGCTTTGTAACGCCCTGAAAAGTTTTAAAGATTCAAAATTTAAAATTTAAAATTTAGATGAGGAATATTGAAGAGAAAACCAAATTTTTGCCGTAAGAGAATTTATTTAAATTAATAATATTTTTAATTTAAATAAAATCAATGAATATACGATTTACGTAGATTAAATTATTTAAATAGATTAAATAATGCAAGTGTATGATTTTTTGTATATTATATTAATTAAATAAATGTAAGCGTGTGATTTATTTAATATAAATGTAAAGTTCACGAAATAGCCAAAGTGTAAATAAAATATGAGGGTAGGGGTATTTTAGGCATTTCCCCTATTTAGCCTAACCCTAAATCCTCATAACCCTAAATTTATTCTCCTCTTTCTCTCCCAAAACATACCAGCCGTCCCCCCATTGTTCCTCCTCTCTATCATGATCTCACTCTTTCCCCTCCCTCATGCGATCTCCCTTTCTTCGTCACCTCATCTCCGTCCAGCTCTCTCTCGTTATGCTACCCTCCTCCAGCTCTCTCGGCAGCTCCCTTTTTCCTCTCTACCATGCACCTCTCTCTTCTCTTTTCTCCACTGCAGCCGCACATCACCTTCACTCCTGCTTTGCTGCCGCGTGGGCTGGTCGCTGCTCTTCCTCTTGCGCACGCCTTTTCTTTTTCCCCTCCATGTCGGTTTCGTGGCCACCATCCCCAAGCGCGCCTCTCTTCCTCCGGTCGTGCTTCCTCCACGTCCAGCCTTGTGGACGCCTACGAACAGCAGTGAGCTTCTAGCCGTACCCCTCTTTCTCTCTTACAAACACAAAGTTAAAGGATAAACAACGTAGGTTATTAATGTAGACCCTAATTTCAGATTTGTAATGGAGTTATAAATTACATAAGAGCAGTGGGTAATTGGATTTTGCAGGTTTCTTATAGAACGGAAGATGGTAATGGGTTGTCATAATAGAGGACTTATACCTATAGGTGGGTGTTAAGAGGAAACGTGATTGTTGATATTGGGATTGTATTGGTTGAATATTAAAGTTGGAGTTTTGGTGGTCTTTTGAGTGATTTTAGTAAAAAGGATTTAAGAATGGATTAGGTTTTTGAATAATGGTTAAGTTGGAGTTTTTCGATTTAAGTTTTGGTGGAATGTAACATTGTTAAGATTTAAACTAAAAATGTTAATTGAAATTGATTGAAAGAGAATTAGTATGTTGTGAATTTAGAATTTAAATTTCGTTGGAATATCGAAAATTTATAGGGGTTCCTTTTAATGAGGCTATAAGATTTAATTGAGGTGGAGAAGAATTTGTTATGGGATTTGTAAATTAAGAATAAGTGTAGGTTGTGTCATGATTATTCTTAATAAATTAATTTAGTAAACCTTAGATTACGGAGGTTAACTTGAGAGTTGAGGAATTAAAAAGTAGTTGAAATTTAAGTTATATGAATGAACATATAAAATGTGTAAATTGATAATGAGTTGAGATCGGATATGTCATTGATTTTTATTGATGAATAATTTGGTAAAAGGCTAACCAATAGAATTAAATTGAAGGTTAGCGCATTGTAAAGATTTAATTATAAATGAGTTTTCACACATAAGTAAATACGTAAAAGCGTAGGTAAGACAATGCAAACCAATAATTTGGGAAAATGAAAGAAACTTGATTTAAGTGAATCGTGATTGATTGTAAATTCCATTTGTGAATAATTTAGGAAAATGAAGGGGTTGGAACTTGCTTGGAAATATCGCTAGAATAGTAAGCTTAGCAGGACCCCAAGGTAAGTGTGTTTTGACAATTACTTTAAGAAGTTATGGATGCATTATTGTAATAATTTGATCATATGATGGCCTATAATTAATTGTTGGGATTGTTAGGCATAGAAGAATAACGGTGGAAGTATGTATTTGATTGATGACATGTTAATTGAATGCGAGTTATGATTGTAAGCGATGTTTTATATGGTTGTGGAATGAAATGTTATGATTTGTGAATTGTTTGATTTTGTACCTATAGTTATAATGGTAGGTTAATTATGGCATCTAGTTTTTAAATGGTAAGGTTTTCAGGAATGCGTTAATAATGAATTGAATAAGAAAGTGAGGTTGATTTGAAAACAAGAAAGTAGTGGGTAGTGCTATGAAATGGAAAATACGTTATGGTTCATGGATGAATTAAATTGCTTTATGGAATAGGGATGGAGTGACTTGCGAAGTGAGACTTAAGTATATTGATTTGCATCATGATATATATATGTACATGCATTTCTATGTGGATATGAACATATAATCTTGTATGATTATGTATGTGATTTGTGTGGAAAATGAATTAGAGAAAGGAATAAGAGTATAATGAGAATGTGATTTCTCTTGTATGCTTGCTAAAGGAGGATTTTTAATTAAGGTATGGATATGTTGTTATGAAATGGGTTCTTAGGAACCAAATGTGTGGAACTTGATGGTTTGTCTGGAAAACGTTATATGTGGCCTGTTTAATGTAAAATGTGGGACGTGAATATATGAACTAATGTTCATGGTATCGTGATTACTATGTTGTATGAGCTATGAAAGCTTAATGCGTGGTGTGAGTATGAGTGTAAGGCTCATAATTAAGTGTGTTGAATATGGAAATGAAAGATATAGGTAATGTTTGATAATTATGGCAAAATATGTTGGCTTGTATGCGAATGTGAGATACGAATTAAAATGAAGTGATAAATCATGTGCATTTGTCATATGCATTATGTGGATGTTCCTTATTGATTTATGATGAACTCTTATTGAGTTACATACGCATATGTTGTTATGCCGAGTTGGCTTTATGAAGCATGGTGGCATGTATTGTGATATGTGTGTTTGTGGAACATTCATGAGCATATGAAATGGTGAAAGTTTGAGATGAAATGCATGGAGTTGCATTCATAAATATTATATCGTGTTGCTATGGGCATGTGTTTGTTCATGCATTGAGAAAACGGAGCATATGGCTCACATTCGAGAGAAAAAAAAAAGAGGGATTTGACCAAATGTTATTTGATTTCGGGCTAGTCCCGATGATTTAATGCCGAGTGAGAGCTCGATGCCGGGTGAGTCCCGATAAATGTTATGGGGGATTTGCCCAATAATGATAAAAGGAGGATTTGCCCGATTATGAGATAACATGGGGGGTTTGCCCAATGTGAATTAATTCTGGGCTAGTCCCGATGATTTGATGCCAGGCTTGACCCGATGATTTAGACCTCGGGGTATACATATATGTGCGGAAATGAATTAGCATTTCATTTTCATTCATTTGCATACATTGCATCAATCTGCATTAAAATTCAGATGTGATCTTATGTGATTTATGTGTGGTTGAGCCTGACTTGTATCGGATAAAATGGATCGCTAGTATGAGTTATGAATGGTTGCAGTTTGAATAAGAAATGAATGTTATGGTATGAATGAATAGTCTTGTATGGTTGTCGTCTATTTATATGGATTGTATGATCTATATGGATTGGTATGAGCATGATGTATGATTTCAATTACATGAAGCATTGTGATTGCGGAAATGTGTTTTGATTTGGTTATGTGAAATATGTTCAGCTTTGTATGGTTATGAGGAGTGGTAATATGTTGATGGATTGAGACTAATATTGAGGTTGTTATATGCGCATGTATGGAAAGTGAGATGAGTTATAATGGTCGAATGTAAAATGCTAAGGTTCGATTGACTTACGAACAATATGAATATGATAATGAATTAAATGAATAGATGTATGTGTGTTAATTGCATATTAAATGGATGTTGGAATTCTATTGTTATGTATGATTGTTGTGATATGGCTATAGGGCGCCATTAGGGAAATTAAGGCCGGGATGGCCGAGGTCTCCCCTGCAACCCAGCATGTAGAAACACTAATGGATAGCCTTACTGAGTATTTAAAATATAATCACCTGTCATTGCTGGATTTTGTGCAGATCGACATGTACCAAAGATGGGACGACGTGATCGGCGAGGCTAGCGGTGCGATACTGAAGGTCGGGCTCCTAGCTGTTTTGGAATTGCAAATGCTTGTGCATTTATTATTACATTAGCATGAATGGATTTTATATACATATTATTCTAAATGTATTTTCATGACTTCTGCATTTCAGATTAGATTAATGTATAACTCGTATTTCATGTTGAACAAATGATGGTTTCATTTTATCTCTCTTACCAACTTATGTTTTAAAAAGAAAAAAAAATGGTTGCGAAAATCGGTTTTATTCGAAAAAGAACTTTGAAAAATTTGGCGTCACAAGCTTCTTTTGGCGAATGCAGACTCCATTTTACCAGTACCAGAGGAATTTCACGGTTCTATAACTCCCTCGTTTGTGAGTCTAAAATCTCAACAATCTCCTCCTCTTAAGTTAACTTCTTTGATATCTCGAACTCTATAGCTCTCAACATGTGACTAAGATCCGATCAGTACCATCTTAACAAAGAGACATAAAACACATCATGTAGTCAAGATAACTCAACTGGTAATCTCAATCTATATGGTAGTATCCCACTCTCTCGATAATCTCACACGGTCCAATATACCTAGTACTCAACTTTCCACGTCTCCAAAGTCGAATTACACGTCTCCAGGGTAAAACTCACAAGAAAACCCTCTCTGTAATATCCCAAAATTTATGTAAAATACAGTAAAATACAGTAAAAATACGTATAAATACGTGAAAAATACGTATAAATTTTTCGCGATAATAAAAATAAATAATTGTTAAGAGATAAATAGTGGAGAGTTTATGATAATT
>CANYCX011959776.1:0-24245 GCA_948193385.1 Breynia disticha f. nivosa | reverse complement strand
CACACTAAAGCAAGTGGCAAGACACTTACCTCGAGTTTCAGGCACAAATTTGTCGCTCGGCCTCTGACTCAGGTTCCGAATATCAATTCCTACATACAACACAATCACATTCTACTCATTATACACGAATTCAAACTAAATTCTATGTTCCTACTCAGAATTCCCAAGAATCCCTAATTACTTAAACCCTACATTCACCAAACCCTTAAAAATTACAATAATAACCAAAATATGTTTACCATTATGATTACTCATAAAAACCTCACAAAACCCTTCCAAAACCACTTCATTTTTGTGCAATTTCACAAATATTTGAAGCTTACCTCACCGAGAATTAAAGTCAAACCCTAAGACTCGTCAAGGTTAGGTTTTCCTTGGAAAAACAAGGACTATTACGTGTTGGAAGGAAGATTTTGTGGTCTAGGAAGGTTAGGAATGAGTGTTTAGGGTTTGGGAAGCAAAAAGGGTCGGTATGTGGAAGGGGAAGTGTTTTGTCTCTCTCGTCTCGTCAAAATGTGTCTATTTTTAAGACCCCGACATTCAAAACGGCCTGTGGCCATTTGGGGTGGACGTTTCCATTTTGAATCAGATTTTTGGTGGAGAACGGCCAGAGGGAAACAACTTGCTAGGTCGTTCTTGTGGCTGTTCCTAGCCACAGGGTTGCCAAATTTCCCATTTTTTGATTCGCTTCAATTTCTCGATATTTATGTCGCTTATATACATCATGCCACAGTTTATTAAACATCATTTCACCTAAATTTAAACATTCTCTAGCATCCATTAACATGAATTAATATCCCCATTTCTTAATCATTATTTCGATTTAAAACGGACAAATTTTTGGGGCGTTACAGACAACTTTATTAATCATCTCTCTATGTAAGGATAGCTCATGAACTGATCAAACACTTCTAGGTTAAAGACTTGATGCACACATTTCTTCTTTTCATGTACTAAATGACAAAATCATCTTTCCATATGCAACTTAACTCATATGACTAAAAAACTTCTAAGAAGTCTTAATCATATGTGTAGTTTCATATATAGTAGATAATTATTCCAAAAGATACTAGGAATTCATTTCTTTTGTATTTAAGTTGCAATAGAATACTTAGAAAAACATGGATATCATAAAATACTTGCATAACTACTTTACAAATATAGTAAAATCAAAATCCAAAACTAGATATCCAACCATTAAAAATGTAACAATGCTTGATAGAGGGTCACCATTAAACATTTGTTCATAACTTGAAGTCTAAAATCTATGTTTTAAAGAGGATGACAAATAAGAGACTCTATGCTGCATAATCTCCAAAAAGAGGCTCATCCTTTCCTTAGTTTAAGGAACAACCTATTTCTTTATTCCTACACATTTGCTATTTGCAAACATAGTTATAACTTCGACAATAACTACCTAGTACTAATGTGGACAAAATAGTTAATCTTAATAACTTAAATACTTAAACTAGACGCTTAGTCTCTTTCCTATTTTATCCTTTCTTATGGAGCTTAAAGTTCTTCCAATCAATGACATGGTTATAATAAAAATAAGTACTCTTGCTCTTCTTGAGCTTTGGATCACTTGCCTTGGGACCCATTGAGCTTAGGACAGATGGGTTTCAACTTTCTCTTCCCTTTTTCCTTCCTTTTAAGCTTTGGATTGAATTGGGCCTTAGGTTTACTGCCACTAAGTCTAAAAAGTCCTATGACTTTTGTCTTGCCTCTTCGTTCCTTGAACATTCTCTTCAAGTGCTCTATAATCGCGTATGCCTCTAGCTCCATGAATTGATTTTGCAACTTAGGCACCATTGTGGCCATATATAAGATAGGTGATGTCATTATAGCCACGCCATATTTGTTGAAAGGTTTCCCCTTTAATGTTAGTGAAGTCCCTCACAAATTTTGAGGTAAGTGTTTGTTCAACACATACCAATTAATCTCACTTTTGAGAATCTTTCTTAAATTTTGAGAATATTCTGTATTGTTTTGTCCCTTTCAAAGATCATTTATAGTGTGAAGACATTCTTATTATTTGGTTGCTTCATATTTTACCCTACAGAATTAAGATCAACTTAATTAGTTAAGGCCAAAAGTCTTATAAATTGAATTGATATCCCTTTAAACAATTCATTAATGTTTGGGACAAGATCCACTTTTTACAACAACACCTTAGTTAAGCTGAGCTTGTACTTCTAGATGTTAAGATACTTTAGTAGGGAAAAACCCAATCATGCCAAGTGCATAACTCTTAGATCAAATGGGCTAGCATGTTCAAGTGTCAAACATAAAATCCCATTTAATGTTGCCTAGGTCCGGCCATACCTTTCCATGTTAAGTTTAACCCACATTCACAACCCACGCTTCACCAAGAAAGAATGGCGTAACCAGGGCTCCTAATATTTATGACCAACATTTGGGACTCTTGACATGGTTTGAATTGAGAAAGCAACTTTATGACTTACTGTTTTTAGGGATTATTATTAATTATGGCTTTCATAGAAAGTGGTTTGTCATTCATTCATTCATAACATATATATCGCGCATAAAAGTAAATGTGACAATGATGGGCCCAAAAATTATACAACTAAGATCTAGCCTAACTAAGATCTACCCTAATAGCCTAATTGATCTTTAAGCTTATGGACTTCAACTCTGGATGGTTTTGAGCTCTCCACTTTGGTTTGGTTGGCTTTGAACTTCATTGGCATGATGTCTTCACTATAATACTATTCAAAGTACTAAAATAAAATTCCAATAATCCTTATGAGGCATACAAAACCCATTAAAAAATTTAAAAACTAAGGGCCTATGAATGCACCATGCATATTCATTCATCACATCAAAACAAACATACACAAAAATGTCATACATGGATCAAACAAAGTTTGAATTCAAACTTAATTTCCAAGACCATTAAAGAAATCGTGTTTTTTAGATAACTAAGATTAAACCCTATAATGGAATTGGCAATTATAATAGGCTCATCAAATGAATCGTCTCTTCAAAACCCTAACACAGCTAGTGGTCTTTTAGGCATATGGACACTCTAGCAAATTTCTGATTTAGCCAATTTCAATAATATGTAACAAAATACATAAACATTAAAATAAAGCATAATATATGTAAGAAGTTGAATTAAACACATAACACATCTTGAACATACATGAATACACTTGAATGTACAAAAAAAATCAATCAAGAATCAACTTTGTACATAAACATCAAAATAATGCACATACTTTGCATTAAATCACATTATAATGCTTCAAATAATTTTATGTGTTATTAAACCAATTAATACACACCATAAACAAAATTTTATCATTTAAATAAGATCTTCCCTAGAGTGAATTTACTATTTTTAATCAAACAAAACACAACTTGATTGAGTTAAAACATGTAACAACCATATCTAGGCTTATCACGTGAATCAGCTGGGGTTTTCAAGTCACAACACAAATTTATCTATATTTTATTTATGACCAGATCTAATTAACACTTTTAATTACCATATAAATAATCAATTAAACATCTTAATACAATTTTATTTGACTTAATCTCTGTTTTATATCTAATCACACAAGACTAACATATGGAAACAACCAAACATGCAAAACTGTATAGTTTATTGTCCGTTAGGGTTTCATCTATGCTAGGGTTTTCAAACCTGCCACTAATTATTTAAGAACTATCCTAGATCACTTATAAAAAATGATTTAATCTTAATCCATGGTAAAAACGCACACAACAAATCATGCAAGCCACTCTGATACCACTATTAGGATTTTTATAGATCTTATACAGCTTTGCATAATGTAAAAACAATTAAAAAAGTGTAAGAATATTCATAGAAATCATCCAAGATCCAAATGTGCACAAAATTGTGAAAACTTAACTAGTTTAGGGAATTTACCTTGAAAACTTTGAGGAAACAGATTCAGAATGGATATATAAATAAATACTATATAGAAACATCCTATACAACCTTAAATCCAAGCCAAAATGTGTCACAAGGAAATACTTGTTCGTGACCTCCCTCTATGCTCGCTCACACACGACTAGTTCTTCTTAAAAAGGGTGAGTGCTAGCTCGGTTTGATGTGAATGACTACAAGGAAATATGTTAGTAAAAAAATTGACAATTTTTCTCACCTTAGGAAGATATGTGTCATGGCCAAGTGGAATGATAAAAAGGAGACTTCTTGTCCTTACATAAAATTATGCCAAGACTCCTAAAAGAGAGAGGAGAGATAAAAACCTAAGCCTTATGCTTATCCTACTTCTCACTTATCCAAAACGATTTGGACTCAGATTAGGGTTAATATTTGAGATCAAAATCTAATCTAAATTAGATTAGAATTCATAAGAAATATGGTGGAGTTTGTCTCCTTTAAGTAGGACATGTTTTTGGACAATTCATATCCTAAACATGTTCTAAGCTATCCTTATCCTTATCTTATCCAAAACTCCTAATTTTTAGCCTTAAATCCCACTTTGATATTAATTCAAATTTTGAATCTTAAATCAATTGGGATTTTACCAAGAATTATAATGGATAATTAAGATTCTTATCCTTCCAACACACATTTTGGACAAAACATATCCAAACTTGTCATAATCCTTATCCAACTAGGATTCTTACATATACATGATTAATTTCCTAATTAGTACATAATTAGCACTAATCATTAGATGGTGATGTATTATGTGTTCATTGGGTCTATGTCATGTCCAATTTACATATTTTCAAGCCTTATATAATTGTCCTTAAATGGCACAAATATACGTCCAAAATAGAAATGCCAATTTTACCATTTTTAGACCTATTCTTCAGTTGCGATCCTATAGGTCCATTCAATGTTGGAAATAGGAATAAATAATTACAAAAGATCATAAAAAACTCTAGTAAAATGTTATGACAATCCAAATTAAATGAAGATGTTTTGACATCTGTTTAATTTGGTATTATCTTGCATAGTCCCTTACCCTTAATGCTGGAATTACATAAGGCATGGGCTAGTCATAATTATTTAGTTAATTCCTTTTCTTGACATTCTAAGGACACTGAACTCTTTTAGATAAATAATTAATCTCATTATTTCACCTGGGTGTGGTCACTCTCCTTTCAGTTCAATGATCAAGTGGTAGACGCATTTTTTTATCCTTAAGTGCAAATAATCCTTTCAGTTCTCTCATGCTCTCTAACCTGAACCAATGTATACCTTATCATACACATACTTGCCACCCTTTTACGGGTACGCTAAATGTATGTAAAAGTATACAAAAATCTGTCTAGAGTTTTATAAATATTTCAGGTCTAAGAACTCTGATGTAAGAATTACACATGAGAACTACTTACGACTCTAAACCATGTAGTTCTCATTAGTGGATCTAATCTACATACCATGTCCTAGACATGTATCTATGATTCTTAACTTATATCCATGTCCTTGTGTTTCATAGGATTGAACCCACTAAGTTAGAATGAGCATGCTAGTCTTAATTCACATACTATTCCCACAGTAATGATCGATTAGAGATATTTAGAATGAAATATCTTGCTTCAAAGTCCTATAGGCATGTTCCTCGCATATGCTAAATTAAGCAACGAGATATTCAATCATGAAATTCTATTCTTTCTTTGTGCATAGAAATAATAGAAAGATAAAATTAAGTGTCTTAACTATGAATGTATTTCATAGACCATGCTTGGGACGAGGGCTTACACCAACATTTATTACACCAACTTTTAGAAAGTTAGAAACTATGCCTTGTGTGGAGTTTTTCCACGAATCTAGACACTCTTCGATGTGGTGCTTTGGTTTATTTGGTGTGGAAAGGTGTGCAAAATGAGGTCCAAACCTTAGAAAGGGGTTTTTGGGTCTTTGGGTGTTTCTTGGACAGCAGGGTAAGTGTGTTGTTGTCTAAGTAGGGTGTTATAACATTTTGACCCATTTTTAAATATCCTGTTGCTCTAATAAGTTGTATAAATCATTTTCACACATGGTTTTTATTTATGTTTAATTAGGCATTTATAAATGTGAATTTGGTTATTCTTTTGTTTGTCACAAATAGTTTGTAATAATAGTTTTAAGAAAAAGATGGTTTTGTTGTTGGTTAATTTTTTTGACATGAGTTTTATGGACCTAAGTTATATTATAATTATTATTATTCTTTAATTTTATTCTTTGAGTGCATAAGTTCTATGAACTAAAGCTAAAGAACAAAATTATTGATTATTATTATATTCTTTGATTGCATGATTTTTTATAACTAATTTTTTTTTACTTAAAAAGAAAAGGATTGTGCTATCACATGAACCTTTGTCAAAGCCTAAGTTTTCTAAAAATGTGTTCCTCTTAAAATATTCAATGATAATATTAGTTCTTGTTAATCAAAGGCTAAGTTATAAAACAAATGTTCCTTCTTAAATTTTCCATTGATGATATGAGCTTTGTAAGTCTGACGTAAATTTATAAAATAACATCATTTGTCGAAGAATCTTCCAAAACAAACATGAGTTCTTATTAACCGGTTTACAAAATTTCACTAATCGACTATGACATAAACCCTAAAATCAAAATCGCATATTATTTTGTATTTTTTGTATGAGTAATGTGATCTTAGATGGTGCATTTCATTGGCCAGTTCTGTATTATTTTAATAGGCTTATGTGTCTTATCATTGTAATAGTATAGAAATTATTCCGAGGACTTTGTAATGAAGACCCAAAGCTAGAATGGGGTTCCTATGATGCTCAAATTTCAAAAAATGTTTTCTCTACTATTAATTTATTTATCATTTTCCTTACCATATTTTTTTTGAAACACAATGGTTCTCAACTTGATACTATATTTGGACACAGGCTTGCATAACGACCTCGAGTGTCAATTGAAATGGAAATGAAAGAAAAATCATTGCTTTATAAAACATAACCAAAACTTAGTGCCTTGGGGAAAGCCCTACATGGCAGGTATCAAATAATAAGACGAGGTAACATGTTTACAAAATAATTTTGTAGAAAGAGAAAAATGTGGATGAATTCCTGACCTCGCAGCAATCGTCCCCAAGAATCTCTATAATAGCATAGTAGAAAACGTCAGTACATAACTCAGTAAGCGTATGTCCCTCTCACCACTTACGTAACCATATAAAGTCTAATACACTCATTCATTCATTTCATATCCTATCTTACTGGTTAGGTTATCGTTCTTCATTCACAGGGTACCTTATTCGTTCTTCTTATATCATATGATACTTTATTTGGGATGTATTAGTGTAAGGTTTCCCAGTCAAATCAACCTTTTGGGTACAAATAATGTATGTTAAAATGAAGCCTGAACGTATGTTATTCTCAAAGTTAACCCAGAACCCTGGTAGGTTGAATAATGTAGGTTACCAGACAGGTAACCTATGTTATTCAGTACTAACATACGTTAGGTGAATACACTAACGTACGTTAGTGAAGAAGATCTGTTCTTCAAAAACTATTATTTCTCAAATAAATAAAACAGGCGACAAAACGACATAGATAACGTATGTTAGTGCCAGCCCAATGTACGTTAATCTAGCAGAAAGACTTAAACATTAAGTTATCAACTCATACTCATATACATATACTTCATGCAACAACCTAGCACCATACTAAGCACAACCTATGCATTCAATTACATAATTATCTTTTGTATGAGAGTAAAACACTCATCTTAACACTTAAACATCTCACATACAAATTTCTCATTAGTATTCACAACATCTGTATGAGCACATAATTGATCAAAATTCACAGTTCACATCACAATTCATTATTCATAAAGCACACATAAACATGATACACCCAATGCTCATTCTTCCTTTGCAATCTAAATGCATGTATGTTTTATCCATATGCATTATGTAAATGACATGCCTCTCTCATTCTTTCTTTATATCATATTTTCTCGCTTTTAGACAATCCTCTTTCCTTTGGTTGTTGAACTGGGTACCGATGCATTTAGAAATACTCAGTCTAAAATGGCATCTTCTCGACTATTAAGTGCACTTAGAAATACCCAGTCTCACACTTTTGGCATCAATTAACCATCCTTGACAAATGAGCTTAGAAGTACTCAATCTCACATTGTCATTTCTTATCACATTGATCAATAGAGTGTCGATGTGCTAAAAATACTCAATCTCACATGACCCCTCTCGTCCATGGCAATGTGCTTAAAAATACTCAGTCTCATATTTCCATGTCTATCTAAGTTGATCAATAGAGTGTCTATGTGCTTTGAAATACTCAGTCACACTCTCTTATAAATGGTAATATGCTTAGAAATACTCAGTCTCACATTACCATTTCATCTAGGTTATTAACAGAGCATCGTTGCGCTTAGAAATACTCAGTCTCATATGATGCTATACAATTCCCTAGGAATGTGCTTAGAAATAATTAGTCTCACATTGCTAGTGTTGTTCAACCAAGAGTCGACCTACACATTTCTTACTACATTCTAAATGAAACATTCTATGACCTTTCAATCTCATGCTCTCAATTCAAATCTACCATGTATGTATGTCCCATGCATGGATGTAATGAATTCACATATGAATTCACACTTCCTCTATTCCATCATTCAACAACTCCAAGTACACAATGCATCCATTCTTCAACACATTTGCCTACCCATACTAAATCCATGTAAGTGCAAACATCACTGTTAATATTATAAAGCATTCCTCAAATCTCCAGTCCACCAACACTGGAAGAAACCAATTAAGACATAGGCAGGTTTGAACCTCTTTAAATATAATTCTAGAAATTTCTAGTTTTCATTTAAAAAGAAATGAATCTTAATTATTAATATTTAAATTGTAAAATCTTTGGTTGAACAAACTTGAATCAATAACAATCCACTTTCTTCCTTTATCAAATAACATTCATTACATTAATAACTCAATAATTATAAATTATGTTCCTATTCAATTTCTACCCATCAATTTCCCCCTTTCCTCTAAAAATCCTAAATTATTCAACCTTTCTTCTCTTTGCTCTCTTAGAAACTCTAATCTCTTTTCTCTACACCCTCCCACACACTTTGTTTCCTCTAATGTAAGAATACTCTCCTCTCATTATAATCTACACTCTTTAATTTATGATTCTCATGCCTAATTTTTGATAGAGTGGCTAACTTACCTAAAAAATAGAGTTTTTCCTAAACCCTAGCTCTTCTTAATTAGGAGGAATATGAAGGATTTTGAGTTTAAGATTGTAATATAGGGAATGAAAAGTTAGGTGGGGGTTATTGAAGGGTTGGAGAGGTGATTTTGGGATGAAAAAGGGTTTTGGTAGTTAGTTGTGGCTTTTTGGTCTTTTTTTCTTTCTTTTTAATGACCTATCTAGAGCCTGTTAATATGGGTTTTAGGAAATTAACGCATGTTAGCTTACCCACATTATTCTATAAATTTTTTCCAGAATAACGTACGTTGTTCTAGGGAATAACTCTCTATTGCAATCTTCACCTTTTTGAACTGTCCATCTATATCTCAACTCCCTCAGGGTCTCTATCCGTCCTAGTATTCTTAGGACTTCATTTATTCTTATTTTAGGGAATTAAATTTGAGGGCGTTACAACTCTCCCCTCCTTATAAAATCTTTTCCTCGAAATTTGTATGGATTCATGCTATCGTTTCCCTAACTAACGCTTAATAAAGTTAAAAGAATACGACATTCCTCTATCACCGTATGATTGTCTAGGGAATAAATGGGGCTAGCGCTCTCTTATGTCCCGCTCGACCTCCCATATGGCTTCTCGAAGGGAGTGAAAACTCCATTTCACCTTAACCATTGGAATCTCGCGATTCCTTTACCGAGGCACCTGTCTATTGAGTATCTCTACCAACTCCTCCCTGTACATCAAGTCATCCACAATCTCCCTGTACTAAATTATATATATATATACTTTGGCAATGACCGTTTTACCCCCGGCCTTACATGTGACTATCTTTTCATTTTTCTCTCTCCCGGTCAAACCAAACTTACCCAATTTTAGTTCCACAATATTTCTACCACTCCACAATAATTAATAATTAAAAATTTTCGCTCGAAAAATTTACTCGCATTTTTATTAAATTTCCATAAATTTCAAAAATTCATTAAAATTGGAGAGCGTTACAAGTTGTGTGGTTAATCATTTTAGTCACTTTGTAAGGACTCCTAGAATTCCACATTGGGAAGGAGCTCTTCAATTATTGCATTATTTTAAAGGCACTCTTGATCATGGTCTTTTCTATTCTGACACTTTTAATTCTTTTATACAAGCTTATAGTGATGATGACTGGGTTAAGTGTACTGATTCTCGAAAGTCCATTTGTGGGTACTGCATATTTCTGGGCACTAACTTAGTGTCATTGATCTCTCCACTAAGTCGACCCTTACCGGGGTTCAATGTCATTGTTTCTATGTTGAACTTCCTCTCAAGTTCAACTTGAGGGGATGTTATATTGTATTTGTGATGAGTTGATTTGTATGTATGAGGAGTGGTTTGAATTTGTGATTTTTCTAAGGTTAATAAAATAGCACGTGATGACCATATTTCTCCACTTGGCTACACTATTAATATTATATTAATGGTAAAGTGAGAATATTATGATGCCTCATTATTTAATTCTATAGTACCTAAGAAATTGAGAGAAACAAACTCACAATAAATCACTCCACATTATTCAACAGTGTAGACAAGGCTGACGCTTAACTTTGCAGCTCATCCTACACGAATTATCCACTCTAAATCTAATTACTATATGGAAAACAGAAGGGAAAAAGTCTCTTTTCAGTTAGACAAGCGTCACATAAATAAAATGAGTGTGTTTATTTTTTATATATGTTGTTTTAGTTTAACACTACATTACTAAAAGGAGAAGTAGATTGATAAAAGTTTGATATTTGACAATACATTTAATTGACACATGGCACATTTTAAATCGGTTAATGATTAAGGTTAATTGGATTTAAGTATAATTTTACAATTTAAAAATGAATTTGATAACAACTAAACTTTTTTTTATTGTGATTTCACAATTCAAAACAACATCTTATACAACTTTATCTGAAATAGAGATTACTACATAATAGTTTCGTGCAAAATTCAAATAAATAATTGAAAATCAATAATTTTTATAGTCAAAAGCAGGTCTGGTCTAAAGATACTTATATGTGATGAAGAAAACATCATGTACAATTCTATCAAAAATATAGTATACAAGAAAATATTTTAAATTTGTAACATAAACATATTGAATAAAATAATAAACACAACTATAATTAAAAATTTTCAACACATCACGCTGGTATTGAGCTAGTAGTATACTATTTATGCTCTTGGTTTATAATTGATTAACTTCACATTTAATTCTTAACAAAAATGAATAAATATGTTTTACGAGGTTAGCTCGACAACTGATTATTATTTGGATACATAATCAGTCACTATATTTGGTAATGAAATCTGCATATTTTACCAAAATATTTAGGGAAAATGATGTTGAATTTGAGTCATTTTTATTGATTTTGTTGTGAAGTCCATGTTGATTATGAATTTAGCAATGGTTGGTTGGCCAACTTTTAGGTTATAGTCAGCGTCTGCAGTTAAGCCGAACAAACATTAATCCTTTTGGATGAAAACTAAGGTTAAACGAAACCTATCTTGTTCGAGTGGAAAGCAGAACCAACCAAGGAAATGGCGGAAACAAATGTCTTAAGGAACCAATAATGCTGAAAGCGTTATTTGTTGTTAATGGTGTGTTGTCAGATAGTTATGGGATAAAGACGCAAGTGCCTCTTCATTCACAAGGCGACTTGTGGTGTACTCAACTCAACTGCTGTTGGCCACTACATTGCTATACAATTCAGTTGAGACATTAGCTATTGCGCATCTCTCTTGCTTTTTATTTCCCCTTCGGCTACCCATTCACTTTCAATTTCTGCACACTAACATTGTATCTGGAAAAAAAATCAAAATTTATATCATTAAAATTTTAAAGAAATAGTATATTAGAATTTGATTATATTATTTATAATATTCCTTTACTTTTTCAGTGTAAAAATGAAAATTAAAATCAGCGATTCACAACTTAAAAGAGCTCCACAAGATTCATGTAAAGTCTCAAGTAAGAGTTTATGGGGTTATAAACCACCTAACCAATAGCGTTGCTAAAATCAGCGTCAATCACGAGAGCCACGTTACTGGTGAACGAACTGAAACAACAACAAAAAAAGGTTGAGCAAATTGTACACGTTTCTTTAGTATGTCAATGACCTTTTCTTAACATCGCTTTCGTCTATCCAAAATTATGGCCACCACATTTCACTTTCAGCACTCCATTCTTTCTTCATTACAGACGAAACTTTAGTTTTTATATTTATCAAGCAAATCCATCTTCTCACCACTTGTAGTTGTTACCATATAATTCCGGTGGAGTATGCTTTTTCTAGACGTAACTCTTGTACCTCATGACTTTGAGTCCATATGATTGTATTTTTTTATTTTGATTAGTTTGATAAAAAAAAAAACACATGTCATTTTTGCTCGACTACAAAACCGTTAACCAACCATTTAAATCACAAGAAATTTTTAAACTAGAATTTAAACCAAAAGGTTATATAGTACTAAATATTTCAATTTCCATTTATTACTATTAACAAACTAATACATTTATATTAAATTTTGTTGTATTTAGCATTATAATAATTGTTGAGCTTAGCATATCTGTTCATGACGAATTGATTGGATCTAAGATCAAATATGTATATATTAAATATTTAGACCTACAATGTATGTGCAATACAATTAAGGACTTATTATCAAAGTTGTATAATTAATACAAATAGGGTTTTGGTGGAAACCCTAAGTTAATTTATTATTACAGGACAACAATTTTTCTTTGCAGATAAAAACTGACACGAAAAAGATTTCTATCTACTCATCTTGGCCATAAGTCCATTAAAGGAAAAAAAACTAAGTGTTTTTTCATTGATCATTCAGGGGATGCAGTAAAAATAGAATGAGTCGCATTTATTAATGTCGTCCTCGCCGCTTGTGGGGTGTTGTTGGAAGGTGCTGGCAAAAACATTGTCATGAAGGCATCTAATAATTTTCATTATGATAAACAGGTCAGTGTATTTAGATTACGCAATTTACTATATTAGTTATTGTATATTGAATGATGTAGGAACACCTCTCATTAGTATCTTATATGCAGATTGTTTAGATATAAAAAATAAGTTTTCTTTCTAAAATTGTTGCTGTCAAAATTGATAAATCTACTGTAAGTTACCTATTGTAGATATTGTAATGCCCCAAATTTTCTTTCATAAAAGTTTAATTATTAACTAGAATGATAACGAGAAGAAAGGCAATGATTTTTGTACAAAAAAATTACAAAAAACACAATTTTAGTGTGTTATACAGCCTAAACAGATCATGTAACACCTAGTGTAACGACCTCAAAATTTTAATTTCATTAAATTTTAAATAAAATACGTAGGAAATGTGAGTAAATTTTTCGCGAATTATCTAAAATAATAATCAGAGTTTTGTTGAGTCGAGCGTAAAAGAAGATGATGAAGGGAGTAGCCAAAAAGGGAAAAACCGTCCAATCGGATAGCATTTATAGGTTAGCTCTTTTTCCTTTCCATATACCTATACATATATGTCTCTACACTTCTCCTTTTCAAACTCTCTCTCTCTTTCCAAAAGCTCTAAACCATAAACACTATCTTTCCTCCGAAAAACTACTATTTGGGAGGTTCGAAATCGGGTAGTGATCGAGTTTTGGTAAGTAATTATCATCATTTCTTGTTGAATCCCGTTTTTGTTCCTTAACCCTAACTTTTCGACGTAATATCTCTTTCGTTTGAGCTCCGATTTGAGCTAATGATATCTCGTTGGAAAGCTTAACATATATACTATCCATTAGTAACCATTTTTTTATCTTAAATTGTGTTTTAGGTGTCCGAAATCGGAGCTAGAAGGCCTACCTTAAAAAGTGACAAGTTTGGGGTTTTCTGTGATCGAAAGTTTTTCGTGTTTCGTTACTTGGGAAAGTTTGTTTGGCATCCATTGATATTTTTTTCAGTGTCAATTTAGTTGGGTGTTGTATATTGAGGTTGATGGAAGCAAAAGTAGAAAAGTGGTTAAGGTTTTGGTAAGGAAAAGTAGGAAGTAGGATGTTAATCATATGTGGGAGCATAAGAAACGTGAAATTGTACCTAAATGAACTTGTCGAAACATTAAGGACGGTTGGTGAAAAGAAATATATATGATGTTTAGAAAAACATAGTAGGTAGAGTGAGAATTTATGGAAGGAAAAGGGAGATAGGAATAATACGTTAAAACACACATATAGTAAAGCATTCCTGTTAATTGATACGTTTTTATGAATGTTAGGTTAATGATATATTATGATATTGTATTATAAGAGGATCAAATCACGATGAGGGAGGTTCCCAACCGAGTCGTTAGACGATTCTTGCGAGGTAAGTAACACGAACACAACCATCCTTGTGTGTATATTAATTGTAGACAATCTGTTTGTTATGATTGTTGTCTTGGCTTATTTTGAATTGATTATGAGTATATGGTGTTAAAACCTTCTGGATGTGTTAATCTTGGTATGATTGACTATACATGTGTATACCTTGGATGTGAGTACGTGTTGCCTATGTTATTATGTTGATTGAGTTGTTGTTGTACTGAACATGTACGTACTTGTATGAATGGTTTCAATGTTAAATGACTATGGAATCCTGTGTGATTCATGATGATGTTATTATTGGAAATGATGGGAATGGATGTGGTGGTTTTGTGCTCAGGTGATTGATTATGTGAATCAAAATGTTGAGATTGTGTGATCATTGATGATTGAATCCAATATTGAATTCTAGAGTGTGGTATGTTGGATTGTTTAAGTGCATGATTGGTGACATGGGTTATATGTGTAGCATTCATGCATTTGGGCTCTTGGTGAGCATAATTAGTTAAAGCACAGAGGCTCTTAGTGAGCAAGATTAATGAGAGAGTGGTTATGGCACTCAGTGTGCAAATTGTGGTGCTTAGTGCACAATATTACGGGTAGTATATAACAAATGCTATACTGGGTACAATGGTTAAATATTTGATACACAGATGTGTGTACGGATGTGTTAGGCCAAAACAGGGCGATAATAAGGCCAAAACAGGGCGTAATTATGGATATCCAACTTTTATAACCAAAACTCCCGGCCGAAAAGGCCCATTTGCAAACGTTAGTTGTATGGCCAAAACAGGGCGTGAATTAAAACCAAATTGAAATCATGAATGATTATGTAAGGTTGCATTAGGAATCATACATTCACATTGTTATGCCGCACGAATGTTTGATTTGAATTGAATATATGTTAATTTGTCATATTTGTTGGAAATTGTGAAGGTTTATGAAATGGAATGTTGGTTTGATATGAAATGATTCATGTTGTATGAATTGGTATGTTTTGTTGTTGATTAGATAAAATTTAGTTGGATAATAGTGTGAATTGTGAAGAAGATGTGGTTGCGAGGTGAATTATGTAAGTTTGGTTGTGTGTGAGATTGAGTTATGGTTTTATGAATGATTCATGAAAATGTGAAATGTTGGTTAATGTTGTTGCTAGGGCATCTGGGATCCACACGGTGTGGCAGCAAAGTACGCGCTCACGCCACGATCACGTGTACTTTGCATGCGACCACGCGTTTGTCTATACCAAGACTACGCGCAGTGGTAACGACAACGCGTACTATTATACCACAGCGCGTAGTCAAGGCTGTTTGGTTAAGGTTCATACCTTATTTTCAAATGGTTGAGTATATGTAATACATTGTGATTTATGGATGGTATAACATGAAGTTAAATGAGATTTTGCGTACATTATGAATTGATTCGAGGTTGGATGAGTGAATTATGAATGGTTATCCATTTCGGTAAGTGTTGCTTATTGAGTCTCGTGACTCACTGTGTTTTATGCCTGTCGTGTGGGCAGGGACTTGAGGGGACATTTTGGATGTGGAGGTGTAAAGATTTTCAGTGCCAACTTAGACTAAAAGACTAAAGAACTGAGGTGGGCTGTGCACTAGGGTTTTTCTCTTACATGTCTTTCAAACTCCTATTTTTGAAATTTGTAGTGCACACATTCATTTTGTAAGGTTATGCTCGAAATGCAGTCTGTTCGGTTTCTTTTACTGTATAACCCTAATCAACTTTGTAAAAATTTGTAAATTTTTATTTAGTAATGAAAGATATTTATATGTTATATATATAAATTTGAATGTGTGTGATACAAGGCTTGCGATCCGAATTCACGTCTGTTATGTGACAAACTCATGATATTCAAATCTGAATATCACCTCGAGGAAATTAATAATAATAATTGGTGGTAGTCGAATTTGGAGGTCACAAAGGCAATGCTCTGGGTAAATAAGAAACCTAAGAAAAAGATTGCTATGTGTATATTGCCTTAAAAACATATTTGAATGTGTATTTCCGAGAGTCAGTATGACCCCCATGCTGATAAACACGTCCTCATGCTGCGACTAATCTTTACAGTACGCCCCGTGCTTATGAGAAATCTAGAAAAATTGGGATGAGCACGTCCTCGTGCTCTATAAGGCACGACCCGTGCCAACTGGGAATTAAGTGATGAGCATGACATCATGTTCATCTGGCATGACTCGTGCTTACTGGACAAATTCCCCTGCACAACATATAAACAAAGATTTACATACAAAATGAATTAGAGATGAATAAGGATGTTACCCTATTACATAATGTACTTAGATTGTGATAAAGCACTTGCTGAGCATTTGGAAATACTCACATCTGTGTGATTGTTTATAATATTATGCACATCATAGGTAGTTGCTACTTGACTAGAGAGCTGTATTGATCATCCACCTGAGCGATGTCGTCAGAGGTTGAGCTTCAGATTTTGTATTTTGAAAGTTTTATTTTGTACATGTGTTGTACATATATATGTGTATACATGCATTATGAGTTTGAATTTGTTTTCAAACTATCTACAACTTCTGGAAAATCTTGTTTATTTGGGAAAAAATTTGGACCGAGTTTTATGAAAATGCATGTATTTATGGTTCTCTCTCCTCTATCTGTCTTTAAATATCATATTATTTATGATATGAATTAATTATTTGGATAAATGGTTTTAAAATTTGAGCTTCACACTGGTGATTCATCTTACACTCGTCTTGCCTTCACAACCAATCATGTTGATTTGACTACACCATTTGACTCTTCTATTTATCATCAAACTGTTAGGAGCCTTCAATATATCTACATAACACGACCGAATTTATCGTATGCTTTCGACAAGGCAACACAACACATGCACAATCCGACATTACAAGATTGGATTTAAAAAACATAGATAATTATATGTTTATTTTTTTGACAAAGTCAACATATTACCAAACATAACATGTTATACAAAGCACATTATAATACAAACTTCAAACCAATTGACTTCTTTTGAAACTCGTTTACAAGACTATCCATATTTATTAAATATGTGCTTGAATCCTCCTCATGGAATTTCTCCTAACCCTGCAAACAACACAATCAAACAAACATGTGCGCAATTTTAATTACTCAGTAAGTGTTTAACTACACTTACCAAGGTAGCTAATGCATAAGTACTTTGTTCATTAATAAGTTTAAGTACATTATGTTATAGGAAAAGATTCCCAGTTATCTTTACTCAATTTCCATTCAATTGAACAAATCAATTTTCAACAGAAAATTGTGCAGGAGGCACAGTTCGTGCTTGTGGCACGCCCTTGTGCTCATCCTCATCATGAACAACTTTTTGTCACAAGCGTGAGCTTAGCACACTGACCGTGCTGCTCAGCACGACGGCGTGCTACCTTTCTGACTTATCCAAACAATCGGCAATTTCTAACACAACTCAAGCATTTCATTTAGTAGACATTTCAAACACTTCTCAATTCAACTCCATTCACATTCATATAGCAGCATCCAAACACTTATAATTTCCTCATCTTTATCACCATCATTCAACAAGTTAAATACCTTACTTAACTTAATCTTAACCAAATCACTTAGTAGTCAAACACATAACCACATCTCTCAATTAAGCGGTAATTATATAAACTATTTAAGGGATAAACATACAGATTATTCTATCAACTCCAATTGCTTGCATATAACTATAACATACATGCTCTAGTAAACACAAGTATTCATAAGAGCATAGCATATAAGCACAACACTTATAACATTAATAACAACATCAAGTATGTCAATAGCATAAACGTTTTAGCATCTCACTTTCCATGACATCAACCAAAACATATAAATACATATATGAATGTATTTTGAGATGCTAATGCGATGTCAATGCAATCACATACAATATGCCCTGAGTTGTTTCTTTTCTTTTTCTTTTCTTTTTATTTTCCCTCGGTCCTAGACCAGCATTGAACACACAGTTCGACATCTAGCCCAGCTCAGAATATCATTGGTCCTAGACCGACATCGAGATCTCTCTTAGAATCATCCATAGCACACAGCTTAGGATAGCACACAGCTCAGCACACAACTCGTGTCACACTATGCCAAATGCAACACATGAATGTAGCTTATGCATTCATATAAGTCAATCCCAAATCAAACCAAAACATTAAAGCTCAAAATGATAATTAAGGATCATTAAGGCCATCACATCTCACATCACATGCTATGCATCATTTATCAATGAAATGGTAATACATTCTCATAATCAAAGCAATAACAGGCTTTTCTCAACTATCATGCAAGCATAGCATTAAATCAATTATCAATGCATACTAAATGCATACTTATGAATTATAATCATAAACAACAAAAACACACTATCATCATAGTATACATACTCAATCAAGATTTCCCAATACTTACATCTTGCATCATAAGTAAGCTTAGCTTACATAAATCATCATCACTTAACAACAAGAATACCAAGAATCCTCCATACCATACTTATCAATAAGCCATATCAATTAAGCATATAAATAACATTGGCTTATTCTTACACTTTAATTATGTTCTCACATAATTAATTCAAAGTTTGAAACATATATAGCTCATTATATCAAACTTATCAAACAAGTCTATTTAGACCTACATAAACTATCATTTCAACATATTTTAGGTATTAATCAAATAAGTTTAACCGTACGTATACAAAACCTACAATGGTAAGTGTAAAACACTTACCTAGAACTCCTGTAATGTCGGTGCGAAGCCAAACGCCAATCTAAGCTCCGAATTTAATCTCCTATTACACGTTTTCCATACAATTAAGTGAAACACATCCAATATAACCAAATAACTCTTAATTGTAAAAAACTCCTTTAATTCCTTCTCCTAACCAAAACTCCAAATGACCCCATCTCATAATTTTTCTGATTAAACCATAATAAACCATCCACAAGATAACTAACAACTTCAACCCATGAAACATCAATGTTTCTACATCAAATTCATTTATTTCATCTCAAAACCTTAAAACCGTATCCCTTCCTATATCCATAATACTACAGATATGTTTTCAACACATTAGAAAACAAGTATTTACCTTTCATGCAATCTTTTTTCGTAAAAATCTTCAAATCTTAGCTAAAATTTGGCCTGCAATCATCCTCTTGGGCTTCTATGGTTATTCTCTCAGTTTCTATAAGAAATGAAGACTTAAAATCAAACCCAACGTTTTTGTTTTTCAATGGCACGACCATTGGCACAGGTCGTGCCATCAGATCGTGTTAAGCATTGATAGCACGATCCAAGAAGTCCAAGTACGACTTGTGCTACTTTCTCATGCCAACCATGTTCAAACGTTCTCATCTCTATATTGTTTTAATTCAGTCCTTTTATTTTTGATTTACTTTTGATTAATCTGATTTTTCATAATATTTAATTCTACTATTTTTAGGGCGTTACAAGTAAAATGTGTTTTAAGATGCATTGTTGGAACCGCTTCACTGGGTATTTATTTTTGACACAGTAATAATTTGGCACTTTCTATTTATTGTGATGCTGGCCTTGCTGGTGATTAAAATGATCAAAAGTCTACATTTGGTTTTGCCATCTATGTTGGACCGAAGCTTATTTCATGGAGTTCTAAGAAGCAAAGAGCGGTTTCGCGCTTGTCAATAGAAGATGATACAGGTCGATATCAACTACAACAAGTGAGGATCTTTGGATAATATCTCTATTAAACGAAATTTTTTCTCTGCCATCTATTCCTCCAAAGCTGTCATATGATAACTTGGGAGCCACTTATCTCATCGATAATTCAATTTTTCATACTCATTCCAGACATCTAGAGATTGAATTTCATTTTGTTTGAGATCTTGTTCAAAAGAGACAATTTGAAGTAGGATATATTTCCATAAATCATCAAATAGCAAACTTATTGACTAAACCATTATCAAAGCTTAAGTTCCAAGGTCATCATCACAAGCTAACATTGTGTTCACCCACCGTCAGCGTGCAGGGATGTGTAAGGGATTCTATGTTAGGTAGAACTCTTGATTAAATATGATTTCTTTCAAGTTGTACATATCTAGATGACCTACGATTCCATCGTCTGTAACTATATATTTACTTTCTATGATCAATGAAATAGTCCGTTGAACCACAATTCCTAACACATACTACTTCAACAAAATCATTGTCATTTCATAACTTTCATCTTCAAGGCTTCTTCTTCATCTTTTTTCTACAAATTCTCAACTTCCATCACCATAAACTTCAATTGCTCTTATCAAGAAGGGGCAGTATTGAAGACTGTCATAAGGCAAGGGGGCGCCCGTCCCTCCTCTTCCTCTTCTGTCCCTGCCTAAAATCAAGCAAACAAAAAGAAGTATAATATATATAAAACATTTTTCATTGAAATCTCATAACTCATTTTCACGGCTAAATAAAGTAAAAGTTAGTTTTTTTACATTTCTAAAATATATATTTTTTGAATACCAAATAGTGTAGAATATATCACAAAATTTATGGAAACACTCCATAATCTTGAATACAGAATCATCACCAAATCATTGTACAAGAATAATCATGATTCATTAAAATCAGAAAAATCAACACCAACAATTAATACGTACTAATGTATTTTTTCAAAAACTAGCGTTCTTTTTGCATTAATTTTTAATTTACAATTTTTTATCATAAATAATATATTAAATATATTAGATTTTATCAAAATCAAATTAAAATTAAACAAATAATCAAAACATTAAAGTATTATGTTTAAAAGCAGTTTTTTACGTTTTAACAAACATCAAATGGCTGCTTTTCAAGAAGCAGCTCTTTCAACAAGAACATTTTTGGCAAAAAAAAGTTTTTTTAATGTTACCAAATATGTAAGTAAAACTGTTTTTATTAGCCAAAAACTGCAGAAATGAAGACAATTCTCAATCTTTTTTCAAAAGTGTGAAAAATACCCACCGCTATATTCACTTATGTTCATATGTCTGAATGTCATTTTTTTTATGTAGATATGCTCGATTTTACTTTAAATGTATGTAAATTCTCTCTCATTTAATATTTTCACATGCATGCTAATTAATTATTTTTTATTATCTCTCTCACAATTAATTATTATGTTTCTTTTGTAACCTATATATATCTAAACTAAGGCGGAAGACAATGCATAAAATATTGACACTTGGCATTGTATTTAACTAACATGTGGCAAATTTAATTGCTTCTAATTATGGAGATTTTTATTCATAAGTTTATTATTTATGTATGATAACAAAACAAATGTACCAATATTTTACCAATGTTGTAGATTTTTTAATAAATTACTTACTATAATTGTAATATAGAGTTTTACACCGCATCACAGAGCCACTGCGACTAGTTAATATATTAAGGTATTTTAGTAATATTTTTGTAAAAAATTGTTGTGACTTGAGATAACAAAATATAATTTTGTAACACTTAAAATGGGACGAAGAGAGTATATGTTTACCTATCTAAATATTATTATTTAGTTTATACCATCTCGAATATTTGAGATCACATAATTTAATATTTGCATCATATTTCTATAAAAAAATATTTTTTATCTCAAAATTTTTTCTAAAAATAAAATTTTTACAATCCTAAAATCAGAGATGGAACCAAAACATTTTTAAGAGGGGCTATATACATGTAATAAATGATTTAAAAGTAGTTAGTTTAAATAAATTAATATTTAATAAAACAATAATAACATTCATTATCAAAAAGTTTCGTTCAATAGATGTGTTGCGATTGAAAAAATTAAGGTGAACTCAACCAAACGATGCACCAACAAAAAATAATAGAATCCTTGTTTTTACATTTGATCAAAGAATAGAAAAACATAAAATATTTGTGTTTACGTCTAATATACTTGATAGTTACTTTTTAAAGAGTGATCAATTGCGTCTAATATTTGTCTTGTAACTAAAATTACTTGCTCTTCTCCTAAATATATCCATACATTAATACTTAATAAAACACTAATAACATTCATTAATTGGTTGTTTAATTTATTTTGATGTCATAACAACAATTGAAATATATTTTTTTCAAGGACGAATAAATTTTAGCATGTAAATTGATTTAACTTTAATTTGTTTTAATTTGAGTTGAAAGAGATTTTAAGTATATAAAAATTAAACAAGAATAAGTATTGAAGATTATTTTTTGTAATTTCTACAAAATTCTTAACTATTGTTTTGATTTCATTTCATTCTCTAATTTTTGTTAAAATTAAATTTGAATCAAATTACCATCATAACCCTCATTCTTTAGTGTTCTTTTTTCTTTGTAATAAGTTATGTTCTTTTTTTTCTTTGTAATTAACTCCTTTTCTTTTATACTCTTACAAGCAATAACTATTCTTTGATAAAACTCTTACAAAAATTTTTATAATCTTTTTGGTCACGAGCTGAAACTTTTGACTAATGAAATTGAAATCTCAAATTTATAGAAGCATGTATTTCTATTTGTACATTTGTCATCTCAAAATCTAGACAAGCTTCAATATTGTGAGAATTTCAAGTTCATCTACTATTGTTTTGATTGGAGCACAACATAGATTATGGAGCAGACGAGCTAGCTACAGTTAGATCTCAATGGATTTTTCTGCCGTTGAAGGTTTCTTCTTTAACTTCTTTGTAGTTTTCTTTTCAAATATGAACTAAACCCCTTTAGAAACTTAAGTTGAGATGAACTATTGACTGTTGAACAAGAGATTTGATTTTAGTTTTAGTGTTGAGATGTTTGTTGACTAAGATTTAATTATGAATTGTTTTTTCATTGTTAATTGCTTGACGACCGCTTGTGTTTGGCATATTGATTCGTATAGGGCTAATCGAGAGATCAAATATACGATAGATCACTCAAAATTAAAAGATTTGAACGCAAATTTAAAGATAGATCGATGTTAATCTTCCGGATTAAGATCAAACTTAATAAAGTAATTCACAGAACATTAATGCAGTGTTAATTAGTTTAGCTTAGAAAAAAATTTCAAGTTGGGTTAATTAATATTAGACTTTAATTACCTTGAGAGAGAGAATAATATAATTTAGGAATCGGCATGGTCTAGTCACAAACACTACACTAATTGTAATATCAATTGATGGTTAAACAACTTTCACAATCTAAGTGTTGCTATAGTAAATTGTTTTTAATCTCCTCGTTTTCTATTTTTGTTCATTTAATTTCTAGTTCAATTAGTAGTTAATTAATTTAGTTAATCTTCATTACATTTGGTAGACTAGATAATAATTAATAGTGAGTAGCTTGTAATCAGTCTTTGTGGGATTGGAACTAGGGCTCTGAAAGCTGATTACTGCACCCTGTTGGTTACGTAAGGTAGACAACCATCATGAGCCATGATGGCCGTTTACCCTACGTTACCAAAAAGCAAGTGTACCGATCACTGCAGTAAATGACTTTAAGAGCCCCAAGTGTCGATCCCATAGAGACAAATTACTAGCTACTCACTATTTATTATTATCTAGTCTACCAAATGTAATAAAAAATGACTAATTAATTAAATACTAATTTAACTAAAAATTAAATGAGCAAGAATAGAAAACGATGAGGTTAAAACCAATTTACTAAGGCAACACTTAGATTTCGAATCCCTAAAGTTGTTTAACCATCAATTGAAATTAGAATTAGTGT